>RXPK01001988.1:0-132363 GCA_004143645.1 Protaetia brevitarsis
ATTATTGTCACCACCCAAAATTATATAAATAACAATACCATACACAAATTATTATTAGTCTTTCAGTTACAAGTTACCACCAAAGTTTACTAGTAGAATAAAATACAACCAACATATATTGCAATAGTATAGTGGCAATTATTATAATATCAATGCGATTTTAATAATAAGAGAAGCTATTCAAATCTATTCGACAAAAACTAAATAACTTAATTCATCAATTTACTCATTTAAATTATTTTTACCTCCATTCTTCACCGGTGTTGTAAAACAATAATTAATTGAACTATTGAAAGAAAATTATTCCCTTCTGTGCCACACGCTTCCCAAAGTCATTAAGACGATCTAGATACCCCTTTACGATAAAATTTGCACGCTCGAGAGCTGTATAATTAACATATACAACAATTTAATTGCTGAAACAATCTTTCTTGATTATGAAGATATTCTCCTCGAACATTTTTTGACAAAAAAAAGTGGGAACCGCAACATATGCCACAAACTTATATAATTGCTTTTGCATGCTATAATTCTTAACTTTATTCACGAGGAAAACAGGAAAAAAGATTATAACTTCCCAATTACAATAAAAATTCGACTATAAAAATATGCTTCCGTACAAACTTTCTATATTAAGTGCACCTAATTGTATATTATTTACTTAATTGCTCGCATGCCAAGCCATATTCTTCGCGTATTTATCTATATGAATATATGTTTTGAACGCGGCATTTCGTGTAAGCGCAAGCAGTCAGGGTCTATAGTAATCATCCCCTTTGTTAGATGACGGTCCCCTAATGTATTCGGACAATTATATGGGGAGATGCAGGTTTAGTTTTATTACGGATTGAGTGCGCCTCCTCTGTTTAATATGACAGCGTTTACCATTAAGTAACGGGGAAGTGTATTGCGATTGTAAGCTAGGATGTGTAATAAAAATGGGTAGATTCGTTTTGCTGTTGGTAATGGTTTAATGCACGCCTGAATAATAATTCGGATCTGGCTTTGGATGTTGTGCTATTTTTTTTTTTTTTTATTATTACTTCAGATTGTATACTGTAACAAACTTTGAAAACTATTAACGTACAATAACAGAGAAAAATGATCAGTCAACCGTTTAATACGCTTCTTAATTTCTTTATATAACATTTGGAAAATTGGGATGATTTTATTCTTAATTGAACATAAACAACACATTTTTGTTTCATGAACGGATACACTCCTAATTCATTAAACAGAACGAAGCGAATTAACGACCAACTAATTTACATGGGAGTGTCAAGTGAATTTTCTGTTAACATATGTGCAGTAGAGTCCGATTATCCGAAGTAGTGTGAACCAGCTCCTTTTCATATAACCAAATCGTCTTTTTGTAAACGGAGAATGAGTGTCTTCTAAGTAAGTGTGTATAAATATGATCAAAATTGAAGCTAAAAATGGCTTTAAAAAACACTTTATATTAAATTAAGGTACATTAACTATAATAAATTTTGATCGCCTTATTTTTGTCTAACAGCAAGTTTGAGACAGTGGCGTGCTCCATTTAGCGTGTGTGTTTCTTTAAAAAAAAAATGTCGAGGAAAGGCTTTGAAGATGGGCGTGATTAAAAGGGAAATAAATGGCGGTAGAATGGGAAATGACGGTCGCAAGCGTATAGGGGTCTCGTGGTTTTAGCGACAAAAGTAAGGGAAAACCAGAAAATTCGTCGAAATTTCGATTGAAACGAACCTCTTGAAGCGTCAGTCACTGCAAGGTCAAACTCTACGTTAGAAGTTATGAGCACGAACTACTATGCTATTATTGATGCGCGCCTCTGTAGGAGTCTAGCAGACGGGGGCGTACGATTAGAAGCTTAAAATTCGCACTAAGTATTGAACATGTTTATATAGTCGTTATAAAATGCATACATACAGTAAAAATAACTGTATCATATGTATATATACTTCATGTGTATGTAATTGTAACTTCACAAATTATTATGTGCGTACTACAAACCCATCGAGACTTCGTTGTTGCAGAGTAGAATTCCATTCTCTTCCTACATAATTTCCATCTTTTCAGAAGTAATACATCAATTGCTGTGGTATTTGATTCTTGCTCCACATAAAGCTAAGCGTTTGCCAAAGCTTGCATTCCTTTCTCGTAGGAATGCCTCTTCATCCCATTCTTTTCATTGGTGTCTTCTTCGTTTTCTGACACAAGAGTCGAATATCACTGCCGCTAACTCTTAGTATTCGTCACTTATCAACCATTGGTAAAATTCACCAACCCTTTTCGTGTTTCTGGCTGGTTAATAATTTTTAACCAGGACGTTTGTATTATTGAGGGTTTAACTTATTTGCTATCCAATATACAATATCTTGCAGAGCAGATTTATTTGTTTCAAATAGTCTGTTAAATTACATCCATCAATGTATTTTTTTTAAATTGTTTCCAGAAGAATACACTTGTATTTTTTTATTGTTATTTTTTATTGGTTGAAGTAGAAAAGTAGCGTTGGGGGTAGAAATATTACCTTAATCCCACCACTCGTCAGTTGAATCTCATTTGGATCAGACGGTGCATTATCAACTATCAATAAAGTTTGCTTTTGCACAAGCACATTTTTAACACATTTTTCTTGAAAACCCAATTAATGACCTAGAAATGTCGGAATTACTGAACGAACAATTTTGATTTTTAAACTTAAACTAAATGTCCGGGAGATTATTTTCAATCGAAAGCTACGCTAAAACACAGCAGCGTCAGTAACTAGGACAGGATCAGAAATTGGTACATTTACTTTAATAGTTTCTTTTGCTGTGTTTTAGCTTAGCTTCCGATCGAAAATAATCCCGCCGACTTTATTTTAAGTTTAAAAATCAAAATTCTTTTCCAGTGTCATCTTAGAATCTTAAACATTGACATCATTCTATCTCTTAAGTGTCAGTACACGGAAAAAAATCTCATGCAAAAATATACAACAATAATGTAGAGAAAATATTGTGGAAGTAATTAGCATAATTATGTAACCTTTGTTAATAATTAACAATAATTATTATTACATGTTATTTTCGCAAATAATACTTTAAAATTGTAATTAAACTTTTGTTGTATAATTTCACACAACAGTGACATTTTCTTCAACAATGTTTGTGTCGAGACGTACACGACAAGATTGTGGCAATTTTTGACACAAAACTTCCTATTTTTTCAATATTTTTGTTTCTAAATAAGTGGTCTAATTCAAATACACCAATGGCGAATTGAAATGGCAAAAGCTAACACTGAGATACTGCAGTCGTCAGCCGGCGTTATTCGAGTACAGCGCCATCAAATTTTTAACGGATAGTCAGGTTATTTCATAGTTTACACGGCCATTTGAGCATTTTGAGCTATTGACGTGGTTTATGCTCCTATTAGATATACCTAATTTCGGAGCGATGGAGGAGTTTGTTGTAATCAAAGTGCAACAGTGGAACCTGGAGAAACTACTGGATGTGTTTAAAGGTAAGACAAATTGAAAGTTTAATATTATAGCATGGCATGAGTAGGCACATATATCGGCAATATATGTAAACATATTTGTCTTAACTGAAAACGATATAAATTTAATTTAATCCAACAATAAGTAAATATTTCTGCTAGTGGGCTGTATCATGCTGGGTGTGTAACTTATAGTGGGTGATGGTTCAAATTTTACTAACAATTCTTGTTAAGAATAACTAAGAGTATAATTTCTACGCTATTTCCAATTGCTTATGATAGAGAACACATTCGTGTTATCTAACCTTAACTCATTTTTGTTTTAGATAGCGAAGTAAATGAAAAATGCTTCAAGAATTTAACTTCAGATGACATTAAGGAGCTTCTCTTGTATTGGGTGTTCGAAAACTAATCGAGGCCAAGTTCAAGGAATACTTTTCAATTGCACAAGTATCTTCTGAACTCTATAAGTAAACACAGTTTAGGTCACCAAATCAAAGTAATATCATATGCGCCTGCACATCATACCACGAGTTATTTGCTGATTTGCTAATTGCTAAGTGGTGTATTGTTGAAGTTTTTTCTTTCTTCGCATAATGTATAAAAAATATATTTACATGTCATATGTTTATCACACTGTTATATTTTAATATTATATTATTTATTCATATATGAATAAAATTTTGCATTTCACTGCGTTATTATTGATACAACACCTAGTACTCTTTACTACAAAATTGTAGTGTTATCTGAAACAATACTGTTGTATGTTTTCACGCAGAAGTGAAGTAAATAGTAAGAAAATTTATATTAAATTTTACTTCCTAACAAAGTGATTTTTCGTACAATATCTGTAACTAAAATGTACACACTATTGTGTCAACGCTTGGATTAGATTTTTCAGTAATTTTTACAATATTGTATTTAATAGAAATACAATCCGTTAACTACAATCGTGTCGTTGAAATTTAGATAAGTTGTAGTCAGTCGTATTCCTACGACAAATTTTAGTTAATTGTTCTACAATTGTTGGTTTTTTGACAACCATTTTTTTTCTGTGTAATTGGTACTTCTACCTTAGTAAATTTTGTTTTGTCTACATATTAATTTTATTTTTCCAATATGTAATACACAACTCTAGAATAGAACGACAAGCGATACTATATATTTCTATATTTTCTATTCTGGCATCTAAATTTCCTCTCCTCCTCTACCTCATCCGTCGCGTTGGAAATTATAATTACGGCACAGACGCTTCACCATCCGAACACAATGCATATCTAAGCAGACGACGTCCCGCCTCCCACCACCCTCCTTTCCGACGTAGTACCACCGACAATTGCATTTCGTGTCGGTATGAAAACATAAAGTCTAGCGTTTTATTGCCCTTTTTGAATTCGGAGGGTCCTTAAACTCGCAATAAAGCAAAACGGCAAGAAGAAAGAACGGGGAACGAACGAAAGAAGAAATTGGTCGCCTGCCAGCCAAGTGCATGATGGCCGTTCGCGAATTTTATCGCCGGCATAATTTACAACGTTTAGACCGAATACGGTTCATTATTTGTCGTTCCTCCTATTTACAACGTTCACTCTTTATTTAAATTACCCCTCAAGACGGGACAGATAAGTTAAGTTGCCGTATATGAATTTCTAGGTTGCGATTTATATAAATACAGGTCGTCTAAATCATCTTGGCTTTATCTAGCGGGAAATTTTGGATCGATTTTGCGATGTTGTAAAATGTATTTATTTCAAATGGAATCATAAACAACCTCACAATGCAAACTACATGAAATATACTGATACTGAGTGTAAACAAACAGAAAGTTAAAGTATAATTAAGTATTTGCACCAAAAACTAGCTTAATAAGATATAGCATGCGCATGGTTCGATTAATCGTCACATGCACTGTCACCACTAGGGTCTATTTTAATGCGGATGCTACCTTAAAGTTGATCGAACAACTTCTGGCCCTTAAGATAGCTTGGTATCTTGGTGAATGAGATTGTTTTCAGGTCTAGGGAAGGGTCAACTATCCCAAAATTTGCATATCTGATCCATGGTGAAGCAGGGCAGTGGCAAAAAGTGGAAAATATGCTCAACTGCCTCCTCGTCTCCTAAAAACAGCCGGCATTCAATCTCATTAGAAAGACTGATCAGCTGTAAAGACAGAGACATTTTTACGGTCAAGTTCTAGTAGTTTCTTGGTTCCGGCATCGCTAGGTGTACTGCACTCTTTCGCTTGAATTAAACCAGGACAGTTATTAAAGCACTGGAGGATTTTCTGGTTTGCCCATAATTTGATATGCTGGTTAGCTATTGTAAACGGCAGGTTGTGGTCTCTGAAATTCTTCTAAATACAGTCGGCATTCAGTCTCCTCAGAGAACCCGATTCTATATAAATATCTTCTGAATTTACAGTGACCTGTAGAGACAGAGACAATTATCTTGCACTTTTATGGCCAAGGAATCTATTTTAGAGCGGATGCTATTTTAAAGCTCATCCAACAAGTTCTGGCCCTTAAAGTAGCTCAGTATTTTGCTGAATGAGATTATTGTCGGGTCTTTAGGGAAGGTCATCCTGGATGCCCGCAGGTAGATTCTTTTCTGCCTTGCTGTGGCCACCTGTAATGACTCTAATCCGGAAGCTGACCGTTCAAGGGATTCCATTGCCTTGGATATGCTGACGACCTTACAATAGTGTCAGAGGCGGTTTCCAAAAGGTTCTGGTTGGAGCGTATGGCAAACCGCTTCTCAACACGGTTCGACAAATGGTGTAAACAAGAGCGACTATCAGTCAATGCTCATAAAACACAGCTGTCACGTTTACGAAAAAGAACGCTAGAAGGCTACAGCCTCTAGTGATAGAGAGTGAACGAATTCCATACGTCAAAGAGGCGAAAACCTGGGAGTATGGTTGATCAAAGCACACATGAATTCACATATCCAAAAATTGACCAGCAAAGCCACCATCGCTCTGGGTAGGTGCAGGAGGCTTTGTGGAAAGAATTGGGGCCTTAGCCCCAAGATGACTCTGTGGTTGTATACAAAGGTAATTAGACCCATGTCAACGTATGGAGCAGTAGCATGGTGGCCAAAGGCGCGGCAGGCGGGAGCGGCCAAAACGTTGGGTGGCGTGCAGAGGTTGGCGTGCCTGTGCGCCACGGGGGCGTTGAGATCGACCCCTACCGCCGCGATTGAGGTAATTCTAAACCTCCCACCAATACGTATTTTTGTACAAGGAGCCGCAAGGTCCACAGTATACAGTCTCTTACATAATCAAGTACTGATAAGTAAATCGCACGGGGCTGACTATCAAAAACTGCTAAACGAACTCAAGGAGGCACCTCTTTTAGGAATGCCATGTGATGCCATGGTTCAAACCCCTAACCTAGATAGGAAATATCAGGTTATAATATCAGATAAGAAGGACTGGGAGGCAGGTGCCCCGGTAAGAGCGGATTCAAACTGGCTTACTGACGGCTCTAAAACGGATTACGGCGTTGGAGCGGGAATATACACTAAGAAGCCTAAAAAGGCTCTTTCGGTAAGCTTCAGCAAAGTCACGACTGTGTTCCAAGCTGAGGTTGCTGCAATTCATCACTGTGTCCGAGAGATAGAAAGATGTACCGAACCGGGTAAAAGCGTCGCTATCTTCTCTGACAGTCAGTCCACACTTAAAGCGATTAGCTCCTCAAGCGTGGACTCTAAGCTGATTTGGGACTGTGTAGGCGCCCTAAATGAGGTGGGCACCCAAAGGAAAGTAACCCTAGCCTGGGTCCCTAGCCACTCGGGCGTGAGAGGAAATGAGGCGGCGGACGAGCTAGCCAGGCGAGGTTCGTCAAGGCCATTCGTTCAAATCGCAAATTAAAAAATCCATCAATGAATGGATATACAATCAGTCCAGAGAGTGGTGGCAAAAATCACCGAGACAATGGCAGGCAAAAGAGTTCCTAAAAGAGCAGAGGTCTGAACTCACGAGAGATCTACTGAATAAAGACAGGAAGACTGTCAAAATGATTGTAGGTCTGCTGACTGGTCACTGTAGACTGAATAGGCATATGTATAACATAGGCTGGCAGATGATGCAACCTGCAGATACTGCCAGAGGAGGAAGAAAACACCAGTTCATGTGCTGTGCCAATGTGAAGGCCTGGCGAGGACAAGGTTTCTAGTAATGGGGGAGGAGAACCCCACAGCTAGTAGCTACTTAAAGAAGCCGCTCTCAAAGATGATAGGCCTAATTAAGAGGGCAAAATTAGAGAGCGTCCTCTAAGAAAAAAGGGGATCACAATAGATCTGAAAAGGTCGCGGTGAAACAGGTCGGTAGGCCACCCCAATCCTAATCTAATCTAATCTAATCTAAGGGTCAGCTTTCGGAAGGTTAACATGGAATTCTTGTAGTAGCAGAAGATATGCTCAACTGTCTCGTCGTCTTCTAAACACAGTCCGCATTTGGTCTCATCGAAAACTGAATGCATGTAAAGACAATCTTGACACTTTTGCGGTCAAGTTCATGTAATTCCTTGAACCTGGCCTTACTAAGTGAAATACACTCTTACGCATGCACCAAACTAAGACAGTTGTCCCAGTACTTGAGTACTTCTTAATTTGCCCAGCATTTGATTTGCTATTTAGCTACCGTACTATGCTGAAAATGCACCTTTGTCAAACACAACATACATTCAATGAATAAATTATTTTGCTAGTGAAAGAATCCTGTACGCTTGCTCTTGAGATCAGATGTTGTCTATGCCATCCCCTGTTGCAAATGTCAGTCAATTCACATTGGAGAAATATCACAATATTTTAAAAACAGATTTAAACAAGACAACGCATGAAGGATTGTAAGAATTTACCAAACAATATCAATAAGCCAGCCGTGGTTGATCACTGTAGTAGTACAGGACATCCATTCAACTTTAATGGTGTCAGTGATAACCACTGAACACTCTTACTATTAGAGACTTTTTTTAGGAAATATATTAAATCAACATGAATAAAAATAGATTAATTTTCGTAGTGATATAAATAATTTGAGTAATATTTATTCATTTTTATTCGAAATTGATAATAATTTACATAATAAGTAAATTGTGGTTTTTCTCTGTGTATCTTCGACACATTACTGAGGGAAACGTACGGATTTCAGTTTTGGTACCTTTTGTGCTGCCAACTGTCCCTCATAACCCTACCTCGATTTCGAACCTTTGGTGAGTGTGTGCACGCGGCCATGGCCTCCCCCGAATTCGTTTTTCGTAATTTCATCATATTAATTTTAAATGTTTCTTAAGTGTTTTAATATGTTGTGTACGTTTACGTTACAATGTTTTATGTTATTCGCTATCAACGTACACTCAGTTGTTTCGATAAGTTTTTCTTTTATTTTATCTTACAATTCTAACTTGTTTTATATGCTTTGTAGCTAATTCTCTGATGAAGCAATAAATATATTGCGAAAGCCCAGAATCTGAATACTTGAGTATTTGGGTTTGAAACTTTAACTGCTGTATCTACAAATTCTTTCCTTGTGAACATATATTTTCTTCAATTTCCTGAATCAATTGTAGCAAATCGTCTTAAAGCTCACAAATCTTCTATTAACATTACTGCATTAAAGAAACATGAATAACTTGAACCATTCCTTTAACTTTGAAAAGAGGAACATGTTAGGTAATGAAAGAAAGAAACTATAAAGCAAGAACAGTGTTAGAAATGATTCAAACTAAAAATAACAAAAAAAAGTCCATTAACAATCGTCGTCATTTTACAATTATACAATATATTTTTTCAATTTTATAATTATCTACACAAAATTCTTTACTGACTAACCCTGTATACTTTAAAATTTTATTTTCAAACATCACCAACATAATTAAAAAGATATCTTTTTACTTAACTTTCACAAAAACAAGTTCAAATATATTGTGTACCACGTTTAGCAAATTAACTGCGAATCCAAGCTCTACAAATCTTAGATTATTGATACAATCGAAGCTACAGTACACTGAAATAGTAATTAAAAATTATTTGCAAACAGTTCTGAATTATGCATTGCTCGATACGCAGTACTTGTAGTTTCTGGTGCATAAATAATCGAAGGTTTGTGGAGCTTCAATTCGCATTTAATTTGTTAAAGATCTCACAGTGATCATGGATTAAACCGTCGTCTTTGAAGAAACCAATTTGTTACATATGGACGACAATATATATTCCTATAATTTTGTATCATTTTTTTTATAAAAGTGTCTCTTCCAAGTTAATTTATTATTGTTACTATTAAATAGCAATATATAACAGGAAAAAAAAACATCAAACTGCATCTAGCTGGAATAAAAAATACAGTTTTAGTACTTTGACGTGAAACACCTCGAAAACAAAGATCAACAAAAAAATCTACAAACCCCACATGAAAACAAGGACCACCACGATGTTTGTATAACGATCGTAATATAATTCGAAGAGGAATAAAAACAGAACTCTTATTTTTAAATCATTCCCAGCTTTCTCGTTCGCGTATAGATGTGCATGTGACTGCGACGCTATACGAAAGAGAAAATCACGATAACAAGACGAAGAAAGCCGAGAGTATTATGTTACAGCGCGTTGAGGTTAGAACTTAGAACCCACGGAACACGAAAGTCTTCATGAATGTTTCTTAATTTAGGTAACAATTGTTGTCGCAGCGGGACGCTTGCACACAATGCCCTTCATATGGAACGACAAGCAGCTGGGTTTCATTCACCTCTGCAGGACGTGTATTTTTCTCGTTCGGTTTGAAGATTTTGTTTGTTGACAAGAGTTTACGGAATGTATTACTGGCGAATTAGTGTAAGTAATATCGTAATTTAAAATACTATCTTGTGAATATTGATTGCATATTATACAAACGGTTAACATAAAGAAATTAATAAAATAACCAAAGAAGACAAAATAATTGAGTAAAACTTTAATTTAAATTTATTCGTCTAGCAAATAATAAAGACAGACAACCTATATCGTTTTAATACAAATTTGTTGTTTATGCATACCGGATTTTGTTTACTAAACGTTGTTTCAACGACTTTGGCTGAAGTCAAATCTTCTTTACTCTTAGAAAATTATCAAAATTGGATCCATAGGTGGCAATACTATGAAAATTACCAAAGTATGCCGACCTAACTACTTCATAAGTAGCCACTTTTTTTAATTCTAATCATGCTGTAGATTGCGGCAGCTAGTTTCTTCGTAATCTTCTTAATTCATTGATATGTTAACTGTATCAATTTGTTGTCATTGTGGAGACCTAAGATCTTGACTACTGGTAAGTTCCCTTTTCTTTAGTGTAAGAATCAGATGTTGCGCTTTAGTAGAGTTTAATATCAGTTTGTTGGACCCACACCATTGATTTTCTCCTTCATTATTATTTCATTTTTGCTGCATTTTTGCTCTAACCAGAAAATTAGTTACATTTCTGGTTAGAGCTTTTGGTATTTACTGGTATGCCGTGCTCTAAGTCATTTACGTAAATTACAAATAAGGGTGACCTAAGGATAGATCCTTAGAGTACACCACACGTCAATGTTTGCGATTTAAATTTGAGATTTAAAATTGCTGATTTTCACGTCTATTTCCTATTGAATAGATATGACTTTAACAAATCAAAACAGTTTCCACGTACACCATAATAAAATAAATCGAAGGTTCAGTTCAGTTATCCTGAAGAAGCTGTCAGTATGAACAGCGAAACGTCGAGCGAAAGTTTTGACACACGGCGAAACCCGCAAGAAGCTGTTAGTTATAATAAAATAATTTATCCGGCAATAGATTATGATCCACTGTGTCAAACTCAAGAGTCAGGTCACAGCAAGTTAATCGAGTATGTTCTTCATCGAGGGCAAATATTATCTCGTTTATTATTGTGGACAATATTGTTAGTACTGTAAATTTTCCTTGTCGATATCCGCGTTGTGTTTCTGTAATCACATTGTGTTCTTCGCGAAAAAAGCAAGTAATTTGTCCGAAATCGTGGCCTCGTTTGAGGATATTGGTAATAATTTTATTTATTTTATTTTATTTGAATTAATTTACATGTACTAGTGTTTACAATAATTCTATGAATAAATGTTGTATTTATTAAGTTGTAGCACTTAATAACAATAATAATATATTGTCATAGCTTTAAGACAGAGCATGGACATTGTCAAATACAATCAATACAATCTTAAAACTAATATAAATAAAATATAAGAAAAAGTTTAAATATAAACATATTTTAGGTTTAAAAATCTAAATATTCCTGAATATTATAAAATTTATGAATGCTTAGATATTGCTTTAATTTAAATCTCAATTCAGGAATACGGTTTGTAGTTTTTATATTTTTTTGGCAATTTATTATACACCATGATTCCTTTATATTTAGGACTTAATTCGAAAACCGCAGTATTATGCAATGGTACACTTTTATTATCTCTGCTACGCGTTGTTATGTTTTTGTAAATGTCTGAATTCATTTTAAAATTTTGTTCATAATTTTTTAAGAAAACTAATATTTCTTATATGTATAAGCAAGCTAATGGCAGAACATCAAGTTGTTCAAACAGTGGACGATAAGAAACAAACGACGACACACCCAACATACAACGAATATTTGTTTTAGAAGTGAAATACCTTTCTTGCACCAGCCGCTGCACCCCAAAAAATAAGTCCATACCGAACACGAGACTCCATATACGTAAAAAAAATTGTCTGAAGAAACTTGAACTGACGTTGTGCCTCAAGCATCTAAGCCCGTAAAGTGTAGAAGTGAGTTTACTTATTAACATTTTGCAATTATCATAAAATTTTAATTTTTTATCCACTATCAGACCTAGAAATGCAATATTTTGTCTTTCAGGTATGGATCTACCATCATAAGGCACACACAAACTACACCCGCCCTCTCTGACTGCTAGTGAGAATGTCAAAATGCATGTCTTCTCACTGTTCAATACTAGATCAATATCGCTACACTCATGTCATTCATTAATTTTGCGGGTAAATGAAAATGACTTTAATATGTAACTAGTACCGTCAGCATATTATGCCAACGTATAGTTAGATAACGTTTATCCTAAATCATGAACCATACATAATGAAAAGAGTTGGACCTAGTATTGAACCCTGGGGAATGCCACAATCTAAATTTATGACAGAAGAGTGGTAATAATATTTATAACCCTACTTATGGCATTTGGCACTGCAATGGAAACAATGCCCAGAAGTATTATCAATTATCAGTAAATAATTTCCAATATAAACAACAAATTATTTCCTGAAAGTGTTTATTCAATAAATTTTTGCTATGTTGAATTTAAGTAGCTCCAGCAGGTGCAAAAACACATAATACAAATGATACGCAACTTCATTCAAAAAAGAATCTATATTTATTCTTAATAATATCTTTTTTTTATCTAGATTCAGTTAGCGATTTACTGCTGCTAAAAGTTGTAAATACTTATTTGTACCATATTTATTAGTTGTAAAGGAATAAGTATTTAAGTAAATACGCGTCTTTGATAATATAACACAATTTTCTGTATGCACTAGGTTGTGATAGAGTGATAGAAATAGAGTGATATGTAAAGGTTATTGCATAGTTAATGAGCCATTTGTATTTAACTTTCCCATAGAACATGTAATCTGTTCCATTCATTCTACAATTTTATTTGATTTGAGTATGTTAAAAATAATAATTTCTCTTACGCTACAACTACACTGTAAAAAAAAAACAGTAATTTTGCCATGGTAAATCAGGAATATTACATGTAATAATGTTGTGAATTTACCACAATAAATCATGTAAATCTTGTTTTACATGTTTTTTCTAGGATATTTAACATGGAAAAAGAAATTTCAGTAAAATTTATAGCTTTTTCATGTAAGTTTAAGATGTAACAAAAATTCAAAAGGAAAATACAGGAAAAAACCTGTACAATTTTGTATTTACTCTCAAAATTTACTTAAAAGTATAAAATTGACATTTTTTTTGGGGTATTTAGTGCACTTTAAAAGTAATTTTACTAGTGAACTATTAATTTTGCAGTAAAAATATGAGGATCTTTTATATTTATTTGTTTTTACTTGAATTTTCGGGTAAGATATAGATATCATGGAAAATACGAAATTCATACGCCGCAATGTGATTGGTTATGGGATTATTTATCTGTGCACGTAGGTAATTTTATTCGTTTGTCGAACTTATTATTGGCTCAATGATATCATGTACGTCACAAACAATCGTAGGTTTCGCGTAAGCGTGTTCATTCTTGATCCCTGGTTGAGCGATTCAGTATGATCTTTTAGGTGCTATAAAAGGATTAGGTAAGTTGCTTGCTCTCTTTATAAAATACATATAAAAATTACTTCAGTGTTCGGTAAATATAGAGTTCATATAAATATTACATACGAATTTTACAGTACAATCTTTGAAAAACTCATCAGCATGTGAAATTTACTAGATGGTAGAAATTTTACGTTATAAAGCAAATTTACCTGTAAAATTGTAGGCAACTTTGTTACCAATGATTTTACATGTAATTTTACTGCAATTTTTTTTTACAGTGTATTAAGCATGCATTACATACCTAAAAATATTTGCCTTAACTCTACACGTTTTTTTTTTTCTGAAGTACGCCTAAAATTACCAAAATATAATTGAATACGCCCCAAATTAAACTATAATATAAATTAGTGCACTGTTTAGGTATACATATGTGAAAATACAGCAGATATTCATTGAATATGTAGCAACGACATCTCTATCATATTCTGTCAACAACTTAACACCCGCTGCGAGTGTATCGATCAAACAGACAACTATTTACTCTGGCATTATCTGCTGTTTAAGACGTCACACCTTTACCGTAGAATAAGCCGTAATTGTTGGCGTATCCCGCTCTGAATTAATTATAAATGTATCATCTTGTCTTTAGCACGTGTATACCAAGTTGAGCGCTCACCTGTCCCGCCCGTATACGGCCAAACAGAGTATATTATCGTCCGTGATGAGTTTACTTCGAACGTTTAAAGCGGGAAGGGAATTTACGCCATGTAGAAGCCACAGATGTTACGTGATACTGATACAGAACCGAACTGACGTAAAGACGATTGTATTTACCTCCTTTTAACCATCCTCGTATTAATTATCAATAGATGGCGGCACCTATTCCCGATTAATTACGAATAGCATAGGTCCTAAAACGTCGAGGCACGGATAAATTTATTAACGCAATTTCAGATTAGACGAAAGCAGGCACTCACAGCGCTGTACGACAAAAGATATCCGTGACGCCATTAATTAAATCCGCGTATCGATTTTTCGCTTCTTTTAGCGCTGCCAACTACACTTAAAATTCGCACCATCGCTCCAGAGTCAACGCTATTAATTATTATTAATGAATCTCTAGGTCCCGAGGGTAGGTTCCTACATAATTTTATACCATCCCTTTACGGTAGTACATCTCGTCGCGTCCGGGAGAGTTTTATTAATTCAGTAATTAATTTATCTCGTACTAATAAACGCGCATACCTATTATGTAGATCCTAAAGCAGTCAG
Source organism: Protaetia brevitarsis (assembly GCA_004143645.1). NCBI lineage: Eukaryota > Metazoa > Arthropoda > Insecta > Coleoptera > Scarabaeidae > Protaetia > Protaetia brevitarsis. Next base: position 15,044 of record RXPK01001988.1, read on the forward strand.
TCGGTGTGTATTTCTCTAAATGCAGGTTTTGAGGTGTATACACATTACGGATGCACTTGAGAAAGGTTAGTAATTTTCATATATAGGTATGTTACGTTTTACAGTACTACAGTGTCGATCTATAAAAGACACTAACTAATATTAGAAGTATCGTTTGAGGAAACTGTGTCTTGTGTGTATAATGTGTCCTTTATCCGTCAATAAATTTTGCTTGCATCATGCTATATTACAGTTAAATCATTACATTTGGAAGGTAATGTAATGTTGCGGGGTTTAGATAACCGACACAGGCGAAATATTAACTGAGAAGTATTTATTTTTCCATTTACCTCTAATTAAAATAAAATAAAACCAATATAAACCAGTACTGCTAAATAACTAAAACATTTATCCCTAGCTTCACCAACGATAAATAAATTTCTAAATATGTAAAATTTGGTTTTGAGTTAAATTAACTCTTGTTTCACCAACGCATTCTTAAGTACAGCTAGTTATTGCCAAAAAAAGCATAAACTTATTGTGAGTGTGCCGTTTCGGCCCTTAATATTGGGAATTACACATAACCTCAAATCCAGCTTTCATGTAGGTACACAATATTGCATTTCTGTGTAGAATGGAAATAGAAAGGAAAAGGGCCACGAGAAAAAGAAAACGCAGTAAAAATTAAGAGAAAGAAAATTTATTGGATGTTGTTGAAAAAAAGAGAGCAACGTAAAAAGAATTGCTGTTTGAATATTTTGTTTATAAGAGAATTTGGATAATTATTTTGTTCTAGAATATTTTTTGCTTTGTTAATAGTATCTGATCGAAAAACTGGACTTGTTAATTTTATTGCTCTGTCAGCTAAACTTATAATAACACTAACTTTTTGAGATAAAGGTTGTGAAGACTTAAAATTTAGATAACGTCCAGACCATGTTGGTTTAGTATACCATTGAGTTAAAATTTTGTTATCATTGTTGATGAGTTTGAGGTCTAAAAAGGTAATGTTATTGTTTTCTTCGATTTCAATTGTAAATTTTAATCTTGGATGAAAGGAATTAAAATTTTCAAGTAAAACTGGTATATTTTTTTTCTTCTAACGCGGTTATGCAATCATCTCCATATCTTTTGAAAAAAATTATTTCGAAATTTATTTTATTTAAAATTTTTTCTTCTATATATTCTAAAACAATTTGTGCAATGATACTAGAAACTGGTGAACCCATTGCACATCCAAAAATTGTTTATAAAATTTTTTTTGTATTGGAATATGTTTGTGTTAGTGTTAATTTCTACTGCAATTAATGAATTCTGTGATAGGTATGTTTGTAAAAATTTTCAATTAATTGCCATTTTTATGTATAATTTGTTTTGCTAGGTCTAATGGTGTATTTGTGTATAGCGATACTACATCTGAGGATATCATTTTGAAATGCGATATTTTTAAGCAATTTGCTAAAAATTTTGATAATTTATAAAAGGACTTTGTACATAAGAAACTATTGTCGTAAAGGTATATTATTTTATTAATTTTGGTAAACCATACAATTTTGGAGTTTGTGCATTTGTGAATTTGTAATGATTTAGATTCGTTTTTCGTAATAAATTTAAGTAATGCCCATTTTTTATTAATTCTTATTTTGTTTTTGAAAAATATTAGTTGGATTACTTTTAATTTCTTATATAGTTGTATTGTCATTAATAATTCGTTAATTTTGGTATCATAATCTATTGTATTAATTATTACTGTGCTGTTACTTTTATCTGGTTTTAATATTATAATTTGTGGATTGGTTTTAATAAATTTTTTGTTTGTTCGAATTCTTGTTTTAATGTTTTATTCTTTGTGTATGTGATGTTGTTTATTTTTAAAATTATATATTGTGTTTGTAATTTTTGTTCTTATTGTTTTATTTTCATTTGGTAATTCAGAAATTGAAGATTCAATATTAGCTATTATATTATTAATAGGAATTTCGTTGTGTTTTATAATCTAAAGCAAAATTTGGTCCTAATGATAGTGTATTAATAACATTATTAGGTATTGTTGTGTATTTGAAATATTGGTTACCCAATTATTGTTTGTATGGTTTTGGTTGTTTTGAGTTGTTGGCTTTGTATTTTAGTAGTTTTATTTTCTTTTGATGTTTGAGTTTAATGGTTGTAAAACGTTCTTCATATTTAAAATTCAAATATTCTAAAAATGTGTGTTTGTATGTGTTGCTTGTCAAACTGTCAATTTTGTTTATAATGTCAGATATTCTATTTGAAATGTAATTTATCTGTTGTGTGCAATCTTTAATTAAAACATTTAATAATTTAAATTTGAAAGTACTTACGGTTTTTTCGATTTGTCATTTAAGAAACTGCTATTACATATGATATGCTTAAGATTAAAATTAAGGAATTTTGGAGAGATGTTTTCAGTCTTGCACGTAAGTAGAAATATTCTTCTGTTCTTCAAAGCTGCATATTTTTCATATAATTTTGACAATATTTTGAAATCTTCATATATTTGTAGTCCTAAAATGTTTTTCATCTTCTTGAAGTTCACTTGAATATTGTTATCCATTTACAAAGCACTATGGTGTGTTCTTTCGCCAAAGGATATTAATGTATAAAATATATTATAATTTCTTCTGTCAGTTGACGTATAAACCTTACTTTTCAACCAGAAGGATATTAATTTTAAAGCTTTAAATCTTGACCATGTATATATAATATTTGATTTCCTTCTTCTTGGTTTTTAGGTCTTTAATATTAAAATTGAAATCGAAGGTTTGAACAACACAATGATAGAAATGCAGATTTTGCCAAGCAATGTCCAGGTAATTATTTTTAAAATTACTTGTACACCTTCCAAGACAGCAAAAATTACTTTGGAAGAGAGTGGTCATCTCATAAGCTAAATAAATACCTTTTCAGATCTGCTTAACAAATTTTGTTGATCAAAAAATGGTTGATACTATATAGGAACCAAAATAATTTTAAAATCAGTGATTTTCCTTGACCAAAATAATACTGGCGTTGAAATATCTTCCCAAATACATCTATTGCAATGCTTCATTATATAATTAGAAAGAAGTACAGCGATAATTTAAATATAATTTGTTCTAGCACTCTCTACACAAGTTATTCCTGAACCTCCAATTGTGGCTTTATGCAACTATCTCCATTCCATCATATTTTAAATTGAACAAAAAGCGCTTTTTCAGAAAAATTCTTACTTAAAACGAGGTAGTAATCAAGAAGATATATTAGGAAATGAAGAAAAAGACATGAAGAAGAATGGAAATACTAGAAATTATTAAAGAGAAAGAACAAGTTACGAGAAAATAAAATGTAAGTCTCATTTAAAATCAATATCATCAAATTGAATAAAAGCTTTCTTTTTGTCTAAAACTAAACGAGGACTTTAGAAATCTAAATAAATAAGTATACAATTACTTTCAAATAATACTGTCAATATTAATTTTTGTCACCTATTATCCATTTTTATCTTCAGAATGGAGGAAAATTAGAAAGCATTGTTAAACTGCACACTGTGCAAATTTTTAATGTAACTGTCATGTAACTAACTATATACTGTAATTGAAAATTACAGGCCAATTGCATTACATTCACGTTTGATGAGTCATTTAGATAAAAACAATTTAATATCATCAAATCATGGTTTTATTAAAAATAGATCTACTAGTACGGCGTTGGCTGAGGGTAATGGATTACACTCTAAATAATATGAACGCTGAGAGGGAGGTGGCATGTGTTACATGTGATCTCTCTCGAATTTTTATCTTAGTAAATCATAATATACTGTTAGAGAAATTGTCAGCCTATGGAGTACGTGACACGCGCTTAGTATTTTTAAATCTTACTTGTATTAACGGAAACAATTCACTGAAATTAAACACAGAATAACTATGGGTGCATAGAACGTTACAGATCTGAAACAGTCGAGAATTCTATTAGAATCCCACAAGGGTCAAACTTGAGTCCTCTACTATTTGTTCTTTCTATAAATGACTTGCCGCGATTCTTGTCCGGCAGGGTTGTGATGTACGCCGATGATACTGCAATCTTAATATCTTCAGAATCCCAAAAACGGTTATTAAATAACGCTCGCCGCGTTTTGAGTGAAATGATGGAATGATGTCGAGTAAATAAATTAATTCTTAACATTGACAAAACAAAATTAATACATTTTGGGAAAAGTAGCTTGCAGCTGGAGTTAAATGTTCAAAATAACGCGTTCAACTCGGTTTTGGAGTGGAAGTTGTTGGGTTTAACCATAGACAAGGACTTAAAATGGGACATCCAGATTAATTCAGTAATTTCTAGTTAATGTTCTAAATTTACGAATAATGCAATAACTGCGATATTAGTACATTAAAAACAATATATTTTGCATATTTCAATTGTTGTTTGAGTTATGGTCTTTTATTTTGTAGAATCATTCAAAGACAAAATCAATACTTTTGTTGCAGAACAAAACTCTTCGTATTATCTACAATCTGCAAAGAAGAGATTCTTGCAGAGAGTATTTCATTGAGTTGGGTATACCGACGGTTTACATACAGCTGCCTGCTATGTCCGAAATAACATAAACAAATTTCAACTGAATTCGACAGCACATTCCTACAGCACGCGACGCGCAGATATTGTTCGCTATGATCTTTCTAGGTCAAGTAAGTTTTACGCATCTTACTTTCGACACGGTAGTCAAATTTACAATGCTCTACCTGAGGCACTGAAACTGATTGTACCTAAAAACTAAAAATTACTATTCATGTGATGAAGATGAATACTTCATTCAGGAATCATGAATTTGGCTCTAGATGTTGACATATGTAGGTATGCGGAGCATAAATGTAAATATAAATGTGATTGTTTTAAGTGTATGTTTATCATAATTGCGTCAAAATTGTTATCATTTCATTAAGTATTTATTATTATTATCACTATTATTATTAATTCTTACTTATTATCTACCATTTTGATTGTTATTATTGATAATTAATATTATCAATATAATTATTTCTTCTTCGCTGTTCCAATAGAACTGTACTCTCTTCGTACACAGACATCTTTATATTTCGCACCTCTAATAGAGGTTTAACTATTTAAAATGATCTGCACGCTATACAGCAAGTGCCATCTGTTGGCTCAGTTGGAAATACAATTCAAACAGGTGCGCGTAACCAAGATGCGGAAAAAGGTTGGTACGAATCGAATAACTTCCGAAAATATTAGGTGTAAATCTAAATTAAGATACACGCCACGCCTACTCGATAAAGCGGTAATGATAGACTATGACATCAGACAATATGCATGACGCTGATGGTACTCTGTACTATGTTTCTTCATGATTCTGATTTTTAATTTAACTTCGAATTTAAAGCTTAATAAATAGACGCTAAAGTCTCATTCGTAAACGCGGAATAAAAGGAAAACTGAGCGAATTTAAAACCTCCACGCGACGGATATAAAATACTCCGTCGCTTAAAAGCAACATAAAAAAGCGGGAATAAGATTAAAAGTCCAATCTGAAATCTCGCGCGACATTCGTGTGTATAAACCGAGAGTTCGTACATGCTTACGGCCGGCGCGTCCCCGTTTGATGGTTTTATTTTGATTTCCCGTTCACTCGCGAAACATCTACATACATACGTAGGTATACATAAAATCCCATTTCGCGAATCCATATTTTACATTCTCGACCAATTCTACGACCGTAAAGCCATCAATAGGTGAGCGGAGGTTTTCATCGCCGCTGTAAATATTTGGACGAGAGCACACCCACTTGACATATAATCATTATATTTCTCAATTCTTAATTGCCCCATTCCGAGAACTATTTTACACTTTGTTATTACCTTTTCGAATGGACGCTATATTATATTCTATATATAGATATATTAAGGCGACAACGATACAAACGACCACACACAAAGTGAGCGTTTTCCTTTTTTTATTTTATTATTCACCGTCTCAAGCGTAAGATTCCCTTCTTTCCATCGCCATCGCAGCAACAATGTGTGTAATGATCCCGTTTAAAGTATAAATTACGTATCCAAAGTGTCAACCCTGTTTTATACACGGATCGTTAGAGATCGGTGTTTTCTGCATTTAAGATTATGTTTAAATATGTTAGCGTGTGAGATAGGGAAACTATTAGACTGATAGAAAAGAATGATTAAACCACAGAATTTTTTTCAGCATATTTTTTTTTTTATTTTGAAGTAATTGCTAATATATATATATTGCTAACAACTTTTTTTCTACTATTTTCTGACGTTGAAAGAATAACATAAATTATTACTGCAAGATACACTGGAAAAAATAAATTAAAGTTTAATATATACATAAAAAATAATAATAAAAAAGACAAACCATTCTGAAGAAGACAATAAAAAATTGTCGAAACATTAAAATGAATATTAATTAAAGACAACTTTTTAAACAGCCGCTATCTCAAAAAATAAGAAATAATATATTGTTATTTTTACATACAGTTTTCATAAAATTGTTCACGATATGAACGCAATAAAGTGTTAAATGATACATTCTTCGTTAGTTCAATGGTTTGCAATTTATTGCAAGAACGAACGGATAGCATACCTTGATGAAAGGTGTACGACAGTGATTGAATTGCCAACTTTGCGATTGCTGACTGAATGAGAGTTTGGAGTGTTGCCCCTAGAGGGCGTACATAGAAATTCGTGATCTCTTAGGGGAAAATAGAGAATAACACTTGATTAATACTACTTTTATTGCAATCCAAATGAAGTACCAAAGAAAGCTGCAAACGCCTACTGAACAGTGAATTAAAATGAATGAAATGCGATTATTGCATCAATGAATTGAGCCAATGAATCAAGCTACTATTTCATTTTCATCGACTTGATGAACTCGTTCTTTGGACCAATTTTAATGCAGTATTCATGTGAACAATGATTTTCTTTCATTGTTTCAGAACAAGGTCAAAAATATTTTTTTGCTGAAATGAATTTTTTAGGAGATATTTTCGAAAAACTGTCGCAGCATAATCATTACAACTACATATATCGGCTCTAGGTGGCCATAGTCAAATAATATAGTTTGATATAATTAAACAAGCACACAAATATTTCAATCCAAAACATCAAGTTATTTCTCACAATCGTAAATACAAAAGATCAAATCAAAGAAACTACAGATCACAAATTACATTTCAGAAAGAAAAATCATGTTTCAAAAAGAATAAACATATCGAGCAAAAATATAAATCATTTAACTTATTAAAACAAGTATTTTATTGTAAAATGTATTTATTTAATTCTGATATTATCAAAATTTTGTTTTAAATAAACTCTTCCGTTGTGGCATCATTATGTCAGTAATTAAACGACAAGTTTTTGAAATTGCTCTACTAACAGATGGTTGACTCATACATGACATGTCAAATAACCCACTGAGTGTTGGTATGAGCCATGGCCCAAGAAGTGCATAGTTGTTAGAACCTACAATGTATGATATATGTATATAACCTATGCAAATGATTTCTTATAAATACAAACTTGTAAATGCAATGGTATCTTTGAATTGCGAACTATTCTATCTGCATGTGGCTCTAAAGTATTTATTAAATATCTTGCCAAGTTTTTATTTATCCGAAACATTTGTTTAAAACATACATCTGGCAATTCAAATGGGTTATGAGTATCTCGAAGTTGTTTTCGCTGGAGTCTCATGTAATTTCTAAAATATATGCAATGCATTATCTATCTGTCTACCATATACCTATAGATGCACAATTTTCATACTTACCTTCTTTCATCTTCTTCCAGTATAAGATAAACAAATATAGGAATCGCGTTATTCATTCTCGATAATATAACCTTCAAAATGATACACACGTGATACAAAACAGGAAATACGGAACTGTAAAATGTTTTATGGTGAGCAAATGTCCCTCCATAATTTTACAGAGTACTTAACAGTATGTTAAATTAATAGTCTGTATAAACTTCGCACGGAATACCTAATAATTAACATTCTGTAAATTTCTTACAACTACAGTCTGTAAACATCAACAGTTGTTTAGAGAATAGCACCATAATTTTGAATATAAAATTACATCTGTCAAACTATCGACATCTATCTACAGAAACAGGAATTTTAGCTTTTCAAAAAGAAATCTGTAATCAGCTGTCAAAAGATTCTTTGATTTTTTTTAATTGATTTTCAATATAAAATCACATACAAATTGTAAAAGAGACACCCTATATTTGAATAAGATAAAATTTCACATTAAATGTCAAACAAAATTGTTACCACTGATTGAAGATCTTTCGTTTTGCTCCTTTTCTTCCTGTAGTCAGTATAATATTTCTTAATTTCATTGTTGGAAATAGATGCCACGTTTGGTAGATATTATTTACAAAAGAAAATGAAAAAAAAATCATTATACCAACTGCAAGCAACTAAAAAGTTCCTGAAGCACTACATAACACAAAATTATTAAAAAAAGCGAATATCTTGTAAAGCATAAACATTAGGTACATGGTGTGTCATAAAAAATTGACAAATTCTATTATAGCACTGTTTTCGATTGCTCAATGGCTCCATCAGGACATGGAAATAGAAAAAAAATCACAACACTAAAAACCAGTCATTCAAATTGAATCTTTTGCCATTATTTCTAATTTAACACATTCTTATAATTTGGAATGATTTAAAGAGCTATACAGAGTGAACAAATAAAATGTAACTTACTGCGAAACATAAAAGTGATTTAGCAATCCATGTATGCGTATGCAGATCTATAAATATTTTCTTAAATACAATTTCTCCTTTATTTTGAGAGCACTTTCGCTTGTAACAATATTTACATCTCGCACAATTAAATAGGGTATAGCAAGTAAATTTATCTTGCCCTGTCGTGATTATGTTACAGTTTATTTACCTTAACCGATTATTTTACAGTGCCCGTTTGAGTCTCAAGAACCAAAATAAATACGTTTACCGCTTAAATCTGTAAGAAGTACTAACACAGGCTATTATTGCGCTATCGAAATGTTTTCCTTTTATTCCTGCTTTCGCACCGGTGCCTATGAAGAAATCCCCACGCTTTATCTTCTTTTAAGGTCCTTAATTTAATTTATTACAGAGGCTTACACGGTGTGTGTAAAGAAGCTGCTCCCCTGAACTAGCAGAACTAGTTCTTCCCAGAGTACTCGACATCAATCGGACATATCCGCGACCCCACAGCATGCCAGACAAACTGAACAATCCCAATTCTGTTCGTAATCTTGTAAGCGAGTTCGTGTGTTCCGTTGCACCGAATCCAGGTATATCTCTACAGGTAAACGTTCCGATTAGAGCGGGATAGAGCGTTCTGGTTAGAAGGAGACGACGTCTCGTTGCCTCCGCTACCCACACAGGACGGCATAATACCTGTTATACACGGGCGAGGTGAATAACTACACACAAATCAGCTGATATTTACTTGTAGACGCTGTCATGTCGGTCTGTTTGGGCGGATTTTTTCCTTTGTGTAAAAGTGGAGGAATCAAAGGGTCGCTTTGAACCGTTTTCGATATCGATTCTTCCAGGTGACTGAAAGCTTGATTTGCTTCATGATATCATTAATTAATATAATTTAATTGGAGTGTGATTTACTTTTTGACTTGTTGATAAGCTTTGATATGTTATTGCATGATAGAACAGTCTGTTTGATTTTTTAATGACACTTCCTCGAACATGATTATATCATTGATCTGTGCAACATATTAATAAATACTTTGCATACGCATATTAATTATGCAGATGATAATGCTTTACTTATAATAATAATAATAATAATAATAATCTTTATTACCCAACGATAAACAATTACAGGGTAAATATAAACAAAATTAGTTACAACACGTAATACAAGATGAAAAGGAACATTAGCGCCATTGCAAAACAATTACAAAACCAAATCAATTACATACTGCAAACGTTAATCAGGAATATGATTAATATAAAGAAGTAGAACTTAAAAAAAAACAACTAACGAAAAATGTCCGCAAAATGTGAATTAGCAATTCTTAACATACGATGCACAGGTGCATTTCTATACATATTTGTAGTAGCCGATGGTAGGACAAAAGTAGCAGAAAAGCGTGCTGATGGACGAGGGACATGGGGGAATCAATTAAGCCATGAATAAGTTTATAAATAAAGTTGGCTGCATGATCTTTGCGGCGATCAGCCAACTATGCCTTTCAAAAGGGTATTATAATCAATGCCTCTTGAGGGTAAGCACCATCAATTTTAAAAGACAGAAACTTTAAAATTTTCTCTGTATCCGTTCAATAGCAAGTTCATGGCACAATAATAAGGTGACCATACAGGAGATGCGTATCCAACGAGCTAACAACAAAAGCAAAGAATAGTGCCTTCAAAGTGCCACAATCATTGAAATGCTTTGCCGATCGCATTACAAAGCCTAAGTTCTTCATTGCTCGTGAACATATATACTGAATGTATGGTATAAACGTGAGGCAAGAGTCAAACCATACACCTAGATCTTTGAAGGTTGTACACTTTTCAACAGATTCATCACCAATCATATATAGTGAACTGATCACATTACGGCTTCTGGAGTATGACGCTGTACAGCATTTGCTCACATTGATCTTCAGCGAGTTGGCGGTGCACCATCCAGACAAAGCATCCAAATTCTGCTGTAATAAGCAATATCCTGCGGAGATTCAATCACCCCATACAAATTTTATATCATCCGCATACGCTAATACCGGACATTGCAGCATGTTAAGTAAATCATTAATGTAAGCTATGAAAAGCAGGGGACCCAAATTAGAGCCCTGGGGCACGCCGGATGTCAAAGTAAATTCATAAGAACTATAGCCATTAAAATACACATAACTGATTCTATTCTGTAAGTAGGACGATAGCAATCTGTTAAAGCCGGGGCTCATGCCCAAACAGCTAAGCCTGTGAAGCAGTATTTTGTGGTCTATTGTATCAAATGCGCTGGAGAAGTCAGTATAAATCACATCAACTTGCTTTTGCTTATTCAGATGTTCAGCAATGTACTGCGTGACCGTTACCAAATTGGTGATAGTAGATTTCCCAGACAGAAAGCCGTGTTGAAACGGTGAAAGTCGTTGTTGTATATTCCTTAATATTGCTGCATATAATAACTGTTCAAACACCTTGGAAAAATTAGAAAGCAAAGAGATGGCTCGGTAGTTGTTTATTTGGTGTTCATTATGGCCTTTCTTATGGATAGGAATAACTCTTGCACGCTTCCATATCTTTGGAAAAGTTGACGTTTTGATACACAGATTGATTATGTAAGTTAATGGTTTTGCCAATACAAATCTAGTATCATGTACTAAAAAAGCTCGGAATTAAATCATCACCTGCTGTAAATATAGATGGAAACGTAGACATGATTTTAATGACAGCATCTTCCGAAACCATAGGCATACAGAATGGCAGTGCATCTCCAAAATCAGAAAGTGTTGTAGCAACTGAGCCCTGTGTTTGTCTATAACATCAAAAGATTTAATTACTTTAAAAACTCAAGCAGAACAAATATTGCATAGAATAAGACAATGGAGTTTTGAAAATGATCAATTACTAAACATAGCCAAGACTAGAATTATAATATTTCATACAAAAAAATCTAATATAGGAATTGACAGTTTCAAAATGTATGACAATTTATCTCTAAGTAAGTCAGTTACCTTTCTGGGTCTGACTATGGACGAGAACTTAAATTGGAGCTCCTATCTGGGCCTCTATGTCTGCCCCCCTTTCGTTGAGGGAATCGTGTCGTGGGAAATATAAAACTAATAGGTTACTTACAGTTGTTGCGCTGTATATTTATGAGTACTTAATTTTTAATTTCAAATATAAAGAAAAATACTAACATATTCTGCCCGGCCATTGTCATAATACAAGATTTCAAACAAATTATAATTAACCCGTTACACACCATGCCTTTATTTGAAAAAGGTCCTTGCTACTCAAGTATAAAGTTTTTCAATAAACTTCCCCAACGAATTAAAAATATAAATAATTTGAAATTATTCAAGAAAGAAACCTTTAATTAGCTAATTAATTTGAACCTTATGAATTTGAGGATTACTTTAAGATGTAGTTTCGGAGTTTGCTGCTAAGAAATATATTTACCTCTGGTTGTATTGTGACTTAATATTTAACTTTTAGTAATTATATAAGCTTTTTAGTTAATTTTTTTTCTGATAATAATACTACCTTTTTTGAATCAATATGTAATAGGTATATGTTAATCTCACTTTTTTTTTTTGATTTGTAAATTGTTTTGGACTTGTTTCAACCCACTTATATTTTTTTGTGGCTGTTTGAAATAAAATTATACATCTATCTATCTATCATGAAATGTATTTTTAAAAATTATTGTGTTTAATAAATATTTTTGTAGTTGATGAAAATATGATTTTTATTTCCAATTCCTTAGTAAAGGTATCAAGTTTACTCACAAATAAACAAATAACAGGATTTTAATAATTTCAAACACCATTAAAATAATTTGTCCATTTCCTTGAAGTTTTTTTTTTATTCGTTTGGTTAAAATGGTGAGTGATGTCGATGAAATCATTTAACCGGCGTATATTTAAAAATTCACCAAAACTATTGTGTTTTTTTTTTAATTCAAATATAGTTTAATTTCTTCTAATAAACTGACAAACCGATTAAGAACTTGACCGAACTGATCCATTGAATATTATTGTATGCAATTTCTGAATGCTATTAAACCTTCACACTTGCTGGTATATTATGCAATGTAATTCAATCAGAGAATGTGTAATATTTTGTTTAAAATACAAAACAAAGTCAATGTTTTTCCCCACCATATCGGAAGCACCAGAAGTAAAAAAAAATATTTTTTTTTTGATAAATATAAATTTAATTTTCAAAATTAAATAACATGTAATCATTAAGTTATTAGTAATAAATTGTTATCTTCAGAATGTTTATTCAATTTTCACTTTATTATTGAATTGTTGTAAAAGCCAATGTGCACAAATAAAAAATAACACAAAATGCATGTCACTACACGTATTTTGTGTTGTTTATTTCATTGCTTCAATATAATCCGCTAAAACTAAGGTTTTTAAAATAAATACCGTAATAATTAATAGACGTACCGGATGATCTTTCGGACTATAAGACGATTTATTGAAAAAAATATATTAAGTTACCTTCGGACCATAAGACGCACCCAAAATTTGAGTGCATTTTTCTATGTAAAAAAGCGCATCTTATAGTCCGAAAAATACGATAATCTACCAAATGGATAAGAAAATATATTGAAAAATAATAATAAATATAAGAAAACATTAGATATTGTAATAATAAAAAGAAATAAATAAATCAATTAATTTTTATCATTAAAGTCGTTAAAGGATTCGAAAGAACGATGCATAGAATCACTTAGCTTAACTGTATTCAAATTGGAACTTATTTCGCGCCTTTCAAATTGTTACTTTTCGACAGTGTGACCACTGTGTAAACTATATAAATTCCTGTTTATCTGTTTGAAAGAGGTAAGTATTTGCCGCCAAATCAAATGATGGTCGACAGAAAAGTAAGAAATAGCCGATTATCAAGGAAAACACAGTTATTCTCAGGTAATTTAATCTCGTTTATTGTAAATAAAATAAATGTGGATTATTAAATAAAAATTTCAATGAAAATTGAGCTCTTAACAGGTATTTTAACTCTTTTACAAATTCTCGTTACAACTTAACCTCTAAACTTTTATTTAACTGTTAAATTGCTTAAAAATGACAGATTCTCAACTTTTTTTAAAAATACGCATTATGATTCAACTTTTAAATTATTTTTTATTTTATATTAATTTTGTAATTAATAGACTTTAAGGATAAATATGAATTTCTAAATGCATTAACGAATAACTAAACCAAGTAACATACATGGGTCATTTAAAAAGCTTGCGTGGGTCAGTATTTAAAGCAAAACTTAAATACCTAAATATTAATACTAGATAAATTTATTTACGTATGCGAATTAATAATGAGAAAAATTCAAAAACCAACTACATATAAACGATTTCAGATTTCAGTATTATAAAATACAAAAAAATATATTCAAAGTCTATGTTTCAGCCAGGAATTCCAAGAGGCCTTCCGCTGTATTATATTCTCCATGACCCTTTAATTTAGTTGATGAATACTAATGAAACTCTAAAGGATTACGACAAGACAAAAAAGGCGGTTTTAATGTTTGGTGCTGGGCTAAATAAATTTAAATTTAAAATATATGATGATGATAACCTAAGGCAAACATACGAGCATAGTATATATGTGTGAGGACGTACTTCTTCCTTGTGATAAAAAAAAACCCGCAGATAATATACTGTGGAAATTTGCAAATGAATTTTAAACTCTACTTCAGTCCCCTTAGTATGAGAGTAAAATTGTGTAGGATTATATAACATATTAGTGATGGGTGAATAATTTAAATGAAATTTTAGCAGGAAGGGAAATGCAGAATAATTAACGATATGCATATTTACTACACCACTCATACCTTTCGCCTTGACCACGCTCAGCTACCTCGCTTGGGGTCATCTAATTGGTGGATGAAAGTGCTAGCTTCGAGCCTGGAATTCCTGAAAGAGATTAAACAACTTTTGGAACAGCTTGAACAAGTTTCTGAACAGCTTAAACAGCTCCTGAAACAGCTTAAACAGCTCTTGTAACAGCTTAAACAGTTATAGGTGCGTACGGCTTAAACAGCTCCTGGAAGCTGTCCCAGGAGTTGTTTAAGCTGGTCCAGGAACTATTTAAGGTGTTCTGGGTAGGCGCGTATACAACTTGAGTTTATAGGGGGGTAATAGAGATGATATTTTTATTTTAACTAAAAAAAAAAAAGGGTCGACTCTTTTTCCATGCAATTTGAATAGTGTCATCATGGGAGGGGTAATTACACAAAAAAAGGAAAAAAGAAGGATGAATGTTTATCTTTAAATGCAAAATTTTGATTTACAAGTAGGTTTCGTTGGCCCATGGGGGGAAGGGGTAATTACCCCCATTACCCCCCCCCCTCTTGTATACGCGCGTGGTTCTGGGGGTTGCTTAATCTGTTTCAAGAACTGTGTATGCAGTCCCCGCAGCCTTTTAACCTGTTCGAGGAGCCGAACAGATTCCGGAACGGCTTAAACAACCCCTGGAATAGCTTAAATTGCTGGGATAGATTAAATAGCTCTCGTAACAGCTTAAACAGTTCTTGGGACAGTTTAAACAACTCCTGAAACAGCTTAAGTTACTGGAATAGATTAAATAGCTCTCGGAACAGCGCAAAACAGTTCCTGTCTCAGATTAAACAGCTCCTAGAGCAGTTTTAACACTTTGACCTCTTTTGGGGTTGCTTAAGCCGTTCCAGAAGCTGTTTAATCTGTTTCAAGAACTGCGTAAACTGGTCCAGGACCCTTTTAACCTTTTCCAGGAGTTGTTGAAGCTGGTCCTCTTCGTGGAGCCTCATGCGAATTTCCAAATTTTGCCCGCCTCGAAGTTGGCACTTTCACTTACCAATTAGATGACGCCAAGTGAGGTGAGTAAGTGTGGTCAATGCGAAAGGTAGGAGTGGTGGGGATAAAATGTGAATTGGTACCAGCAACATCGCACAGTGGGACAGAATTTTCAGATTGTTGTAAAAAAAAAACGGAAATAGGTTTAAAAAAATCCAATTCTAGTATATCCCATTATAAAACGCCTAAAACCATTTGCCTTCCTTGCTGATATTCCATTTTGATTTATACTAAAGTGTATTTTGATTTTAGCAACAAATCTGTCACACTACAAATGCTATGGCTGGTCTGAGTCTACAATGACCTAAGGTTTTTGCCATGGTTTTCCCTTACTCCGTGGCCATTGAGTTTATACATATAAGTATATTATATATAATCAGTGTCCTTGGCGAATGCTGGGAGATAACGAAAGTCGTTCCATGGGCGCATTTAATAATAAGTGATAGCTGACTGATTTACAGTAGACTCGCGATTATGTGAACTAATCACATTTCACATATTTTATCATTTCGTAAAAGTAGTATTCATCTGATCGCGAGGCTACTATATCATATTTTTGTTATTAAGAATCATAGGGAAATTATTTAGTTAGAGTAGGATCATTTCAATTGTTATGGAGCCCATATAGCACTTAGAATAGGTAGCCTCGATGATTTGTAATAATTTAGTTTTCATAAATAAAGAGTATTGTAAAAACAGACACCTTGCCTTGACACCTTTAGGGTGAAGCTCAAGTAGTTCCTTAGTTCTGGCATAACTAGGTGAGATGCACTTCTTCGCATACAGCCAGCCAGGATAATTATTCGGGTATTGGCTTTAGGTTGTACCTGGAAGCACATATTTCACAACCTAGAGCGCCCTTTGAATCTTATGACCTATAGGTAGATATTCAAGAGATATATAGTTCTCAAGAAAGTGAACTATTTCCTGGTTTAAAAATCTGGAACGGAATAAATATCCCAATGTGCTAATTAAAGGTGATGACACTATGACATTATCAAAGTGTATTTTTGACAGATAAAAATTACTCATAGCAAATATTATACCAGTATACATATGGTCAAAGAAATGTTCCACTGGCGCACTATAGATAACACCACCAGCATTTTCTATTGTTGTGCATTTGTAGTGGTAATAAATTTCCATAAGAGAATATATTGTAACGCTACACAGTAGCATACAGCCCGGATTAAAAAAATAAATTTTAAAAGAAATACATTAATTGAATTAGAAAAAATCAAGTTTTATATATACCAGTGTCATCTACCTTTAATAATTTTGATTTAGAAGTGTTCTGTCTCACCAGCCAGATGGCATGCAGGGCGAGAAATTTCCGATCGAGGGGCGGTGACATAAAAAAAAATATTGAATAGCTCGTTACTTTCTTATATATTTTAGTAAGAGTAGAGATTCTGAGCAAGGACGTTGTCAGTTGTCCTCTCCTTCAAATTCACTGTCAAAGACCAGTTTAAATGATCATCCTAGGCATGATAATGTCGTGCCTTAATAGATTCAAACTATTAAGTAAAATTAAAACATTTAATAGTGGATAAAAGTGATTTTATTTAATTAAAAAAAATTCAAAATGTGACTTGTTTAATATCAGACATAAATCTATGGATAATTATCTCAGGTAAGTCCGTGAGTCCGTTTAATTAATAACACTAAAGTTTCATTAAGTAATTCCACCTTTTGCAATTCAAATTCATAGTTTCGTACTTAAATACGTTTGAATAAAATTTTAAAAATCCCGCGTTTTCTGACCGTTCAAATGGAGTTAAGATAGGCTTAAATAGACGTGTGAAACAGAGTAGCCAACCTTGATGGTAAATCACTGGATATTGGTTCGTAACGTAAAAACATATTCAATACATATAAAGCTACCAACTTATACTAATTTCCCCAAGTAACTGGAGACCGCTTAGCTATGTTACAAACGATTTTCTAACCTCAAATTTTGCAGAACGGATTAAAATAAAATTTCTTATAAGTATAATTCAATTTAGATTACAATTGAAATAATACGTTTCTTTTTTAGGTAGATTTGACGAGAAATACCTTCTGTGAGCATTGGAGTAGTCTGGAATGTTCGAATCGGATTCGGATCAGGGCCCTGGTACATCATAGGTAAATCAGATCACGGAGTCTGGCTCAATCAGGACGGGAACATCACAGGAAACTCGGGAAAATCGTCGTTGAAGAAAAATTACCCAAAAATTGCAGGTAATTTGGATAATATTTATTTGAAAAACTTTGTTTAACAATTAACCATTATTTTTAGGTTGTAATTTGGGATAAAATTGGATTTTATCGAAATAGCCGTTAAATTTTTCAAGAACAAAATGAAATAGGTCTACTTCGAACTGAGTTCGGTTAGTGAAATGGTTCGAATTGAAAATGTTTAAACTGACTTGAAAGCGATTGTCTTCGTCAAGGAGACCAACTGTCTGTCAAAATCCGTTATTATAACCGAAATGAGGAACCTCCATTGTTTTATAATAAGAATGGCCATGAGACCGACAGGATTGTCAGATGTTTCAACGATGTGAAAATAAATAAATTTACAAAATCTGGAATCACCTTACACTTGTCACATTGTAAAAGTAAGTGTCTCTGAATTATGAGAAAAATACATTTGATATTTTTACACACTTATTGCTATTTAAAATTAACAATCTTAAAATTCATTACTGTGCCCCCAAAAGGTAGGCAACCATTTATACACATAGAATTGTTACAGAATCCAATTTCCAGCAATTCCCATGTCTGCCTGTTGACATATCAAGGCAATTGGTATGCCAATGCATATAAAAACATTATTAAACAAAATTTTAATGAAATAAATACACAGTAAAAATAATAAAACTGTTCACTCGAATTAAACGTGGATCCAAATTTGATCTGTCAAAATCTATTGTAATAAAATACTATACAAATTCTAATATTCATTTTCGATGTGTAGGTGTATCACTGCTGATCATCTTGCTTCCTGAAGGGAAAATTCTAAAGGAAAATGCCTCGAAGGACCTGCCAAATGCAGAGATTACCTACATCACCTGGACATCGTCTAGCTGCCTGCTGCTACATATTATATCCTTTTTCTATTATATCTAATAAGTTTTAAAAATATAACTAAGTAAAATAGAAACATTCCCTTTTTTAAAAAAATAGTAGAATATCAAGTAATCTCTCCATGACAATATATATATATATAATACGCCAGTGGAACATTTCTTTGACCATATGCATACTGGTATAATATTTGCTCATAGGTAGTAAGATTTATCTGTGCCTCAATGTTAATTGTTCTGAAAATTATGTTAAACAACTACATAGAAATTCACCTGACAAACACAATGTTTTGAAGAAGAAGAAAAATGTGCTGCAAATGCTTATGAATCATGGCCTTTGACTTCTTTTTTTTTCTGCGAAAGCAAATATAACAAGAAAAGAATAATAAATAAGACAAACCTTTTAACGCAATTTTAATACTATTGCAAGATTTTGCAAAATGCAATTATACAGCATTTTTAAAGTATTTTATACGCCTAACGTCTGCCAACTTATATTTCACTTTTGCAGAAATCAGGTTGCAAGATTAAGTTCGCTTTCCCCTTTTGGAAACTCACTCTGCCAAATTTTATCGATTCCATCCTTCGCCCCTGCTGCACTACGCACTGTATTTATTACGCCATACGTTTTCGCGAACCCCAAGAACTGTAGAATAAGAAGAGGAGGGAAGAAAGAAGATGAAATAACGTCGGAGAACCGAAGAACCTTTTACACCGCAATAAATAGGTATTTTATTGCAGATTTTATGTTACATTTACAAAAACCAGTTTTCTTTTCATCACGGCAGATAATAAATTTGATGGAAAAGAGCGCGCCGTGGCGCGACAGATTCCGCCGATGCTGTGCTGCCGGGAAAGAAGGAGATATAGGGGGCGAAAGGAGACGGTGCGAGCTAGGGGAAACCAGCCATCCCCCGAACGTTCTATCCGACACAAATCACGACTTACGCAAGCTAGGAGGGAGCGAACGGCTGATCCAGAGCAGCAAGAGGGACGTGTTGCTCCGATACAGCGTAACATGATGAAAAAGCGAAAGAAGAGCGAGACACCGAATGCGAATAAGGTAACCGAGGATGGGGTGCGCTATCTGGAAGGTTGGACGACCATTCGTGACCTCGATACTTTCGGGGAAAGGACCGTAGTTACATATTTTAAACATTTAAAGCGGGCTGTTACAATTCGATACCTCTGACCTTCGTGCTGGTAAAGTGCTCTGTGATGATATGTATTTACCTACGTAAAATGCAAGCCAATGAGGTGGGAGAAATTAGCTTTCGCAATTTCGCTGCCTCGTTCAACCAGGGTAAATGTTGTGAATGCCCTATTGAACATTTATTCAATAACGTGGTTAGCAGCCGCTGCTATTTATATTGATATAAAATTGGTTATGGTATAGTGCTCAGGTGGCAATAAGTAATTACCTAATTAAAGTCTAAAGAGGGCCATTGCTTCGAATAAAATAAATATTACATATTATATATGTAGTATATAGTGTAATCCGAAGAAGGCAACTCGGCCAGAAAGACCTATGTTAGTCCTCTCAGTCAGGTTGCACCCTGTCAAAAAAGTTCGCACTCTGACTGAAAGTCATAGATAAGGCAGGTCGCTATTAAGAAATTCGTGTAACTGTGCTACTCGCGCCATCTAGCGGTAGGTATCCCCGCTTAGCGGACATTTAGCGCGGTTACTTAAAAAATATTCAAATTTACCTCGGAGTATTAAAGGAAGACTGTGCCATCATTTTTGCGCAATTTTCAACATATGTTTTTCCATATTTATTTTGTATTTGTACATCATAATGTAATTTTCAACATATGGAAATTCATATGTTGAAAATTGCGCAAAAGTGGTAACACAGCCTTCCTTTAATACATTTTATTGTTATAATACGAATAAAAAGACCACACATTCTATAATTACACATATATTTTCATTGAAACATATTTACAGAAAGTATCTTAACTTAGATATATGTATAAAATATAAAGTAAAGTATTGCTCTGTTTTTCAGAACACAATGCCCGGGATTTCAAAATTCTATTTTTTTTTATAGTTCAATACTAATTTAATATTATATTCAAATGTATATTATTTAGCTTGTCCGTTTACGATTTTACATTTTTTTCTTTTTTTTTTCAATAAAATCAAATTAATTAAAATAGTGGTTTCAATACACCCAGCGATCTCTCTAAGTAAGTGAAAGAAAACTGTGGAAAGTGACTTCCTACCTGCTAGGTGGCACGGGACGCTTCAAAGGGGACCAGATCGTCTGTCAGAATCGTACTCCGGACGCTTATTAACGAATAGGCAGTTTTTCTCACCTAACGGGCGCACCCTCAAAGCCCCTTCTCGGTTTATTAAAATTTAAGATAAGTAATTATCGAAAATCGATATAAAACACTTACTGTACGAATAAAAGAAACGTTTCAAACCAAAACAAGCTTAAATCTTTATTTATTTACCCAAATGCTATGTTTCCTCTCAACTGAGACTCTATGATCGCAAGGTACGTAAATTGGAATCAGTAAAATACTATATAAGACAATCTTTAATACAAAAAACACGTCTTCAAACTCTCCTGGCATTTTTAAAGACTAAAATAAATTAAAATTCATATAAATAACGGCGCCATCTACCCGTAAACGGCAAATACTAAAATTTTAAAGCAAACGATTATCTATGATAATCGATATTTGTTAAAGATAGCTATTTTATCAGAGATCAACTCGGTGATATTTTTATACAACCCTTACATATAAAATTTACTAAAATAACTAAACTAAATGGCGGTTCTTATAAACTAACCCCAAATTATCGTATGGTGAAATAAATTACACAAAAATATAAGTTTCTGATTATTTGAAGGAGAACTGCATTAATTCCTTTCTGTTTTAGGTGAGGTGATTTTAAGGAATACTAATTTAAAAAGGACACGACGCTTGGGAGACTCTGGTGCTGGAACGGTGGTTCAGTTAGACGGGCCCCCGGTCTCGGTCAATGGCATGGTAAGGCGATCTGGTCGGGAAATCTTCGTAGGATATTTTTATAGGAAGTTTTCTTGGCAAAATTCAGGTATTCGATAAGGATTAAATAAACAGGAGTTGTATCGATACTTTTTTAGGTAATACTTCTTGGAACTTTGACAAATTTTTTAAAATTGTGGCAAAAAAACGTTATAGGAAAATTAAGACAATCGTCGTGTCTGGTAGCCACCAACAGAATGAGATTTCAAATCATATTCAACAGTCAACAGCCTTCAATTGTTATCGCTGCAGGTCGGCCACCCTGAATTTTGAAGGATATCGCTAACCGACATTAAAATACCGTTATTTTCTATAGCTTGAGGGGAATACGCCAAACGTTAAAATAAAAACACCCCCAAGACTGAAAAATCTCCGAGCAAAATATAATAAACATAAAAAAGATACCAGGTCAATTTGAATTAATATATAAAATAAAGTTTACATTATAATAAAGCAATATTTAGCACCTAACGCTAATATTATTCATTTTAAATAACTATCTTTAACAAATTCATAATTCGCCTGTAGAGTAGGCAACTGAGTACACGCCTCACTTTTGAATTACTAGATAATTTAGTTTAGAACCTTGTTATGAATGCCTTTAAAATAGATTCCATACCTTAGATAACATAGCAGTATATTCTTTTACATAACTACATATGATTAGAAGATAAGTACCAGAAATTGAGAAGTCACGAAAAAAGCCAAATCCCAGTCGATCCATCGGAAAACTGACTTTTATTGACGTACTACATACAGAACAGAAGAAATAAATTATCTGTTGTCAGTGGCAATCTTGGTAGCAATAATGATGGAATAGCTGTTTTCCATAAAAACATGTTAGACGATATGTCTTCTTGAGTAAAATGAATATGGCAAATACGATAATTTCCATAAATTATGTGTGGATCCACACTTCACAATTTCGCATTACCAGAAAGCTCAATCCATTTATTGAAGCGTTCCGTAGCCTTTTCTGGATTAGGAAACCGATGTCTAGAGGATGTTTGGTCGGTGCAATCCATTACTGCACAGGAACGGCCTCTCATGGCTAAAGCAACAATCGTACAGTAAATCACTTTTATCACAACAATTTTCACTTTTTAACTTACTTGGTGCAGAAAGAAGGCTTCGTAAAAAAAACTTTTCTAGTCGTAAAAATATTTGATTTGATAACGCTCGAAGTGATAACACTCAATACGCTATCAGAACCAAAATGACACAAAAACAACAATGGCGGTAACACATGATTCATTCCAGCACTTGGCGCCGCCTGGTGGATTGTACCCCACAACAAATCGTGACGTCACGCTGATATAAACAAATCGTATTTAGTGTGCCCCCCCCCCTCCCCCCCTTGGTGAAAGTTAACTTACCTACTCTGGGTTCGTCCATCCGGTCAGCCCCAAAGTGCGTCTGCCTCTCCCCATCCACTGCCGTGTTGACAAGGTGAGCAGGAGTTTCCTCCACACTTCCGCACTTTCTGCACAGGGGAGAGTACACTAGCCTCATGCGATACATGTGTTTATTTAGTGCGCAGTGCCCAATTGAGATTCCTGTAAGTACTTTCAATCTGTTTCTGCTCATAAAGTCTGCCTTACGGAGTTTGACCTCTTTCAGATGAAGCCCTAGGTATTTACAGTGTCTTGCGCTGGCGAGTCCATTCCCAAAGGAACAGTGCTTAGTAGCAAGTTGCGATTTGACAAACATTTTGATGCTGCCATATGTACTATTACACGTCGATTCTGGATGTAAGAACGACAGCTCGCTAACGCCCCTTGCTAACGTGTCAGCTATTTTATTGCCTCTGATCCCAGAGCGAACTGGCACCCATCTCAATGTAATTTTAGATGTTCCGCCAGCTGTTTAAGCTTTCTGTGGCACCCCAGTAACACCTCAGAGTCAAAGCCTACTCTTCCTTTCTTGCATAGGCAGTTTGAGATACCCTCAGCACAAGTCTGGATGGGAATAATTTCGACCTGGAAAATGGTGGGGAGCCTCCAGAATCCAAAGCCCGTACCATTACGCGTTTTCGAGGCATCGACAAACCAGCGGGATAGACCCCATTTCGGTTTCCGGTTCTACGCTATTGCAGTTTCGTTGTTGGAGATATCTACGCTGTATCCCTCAGAGAAACTGAAAACGGGCGAGATATTGTAACGGAACGGGTTTTCTTAACTGGAAACTTTTGGGGATGGCCAGCCCAATTTCAAATAAAAAAAAATTTCAAATTCCGTCTCACAGTTAACCCACCTGCTCTTTGGAGCGACCAGCCACTACAGGAAAGCAATCTTTTTGTTCGGTAGCGATTGGGTTTAGAAGATCTAGCCAAAGATGCTCTCCAACAGTGTTTTCCTCGGTCAGTCGAAGTAGGGCCGTTAGTCGGCCTAAAGATTGCTGATTTACCCACTTCGTCAGCTTTCTCTAGCGAAATAACTTCCTCTCCAAAGCTTTACTATAGGTACAAGTTAAACTTCTTTTTTAAAAAAAAAAATTAGGTATGGCGAAATAATAGAGTAACTACTTTTTACATTAATATATTGAGTAAATTGTAACAATAGATTTAAACTAACAGACTACAGATTTATAAATAACAAGCGAAAAGACAAAACGAAACACAACATAATTTGGATTGAATATTTTTTTTTGGATTTTATAATGTGTTTAACTAAAGCTCTTGTAAAATTTACTGACAAATATTGTTTATTAAGGAGAGAGAGAGAGCGAACGTGTTACGGTTTTTACGTATTTTGCAGTGGTTAGTTTTCAAACAGAAATCTTTGAACAGCTTACCGGCCGATGTGGGTAATTAAATTCTTCCCCGTAATCCAAAGTTTAGGACACAAAACTTACAACCAACACTCACGAAAATCTAAGACCAAGGAAAGGGAATTTCTACGAATTTTAGCACATGAACAAAACGCTCTCGAGGAAAAGCTTTGCTTCCTGTTTTCTAGATTTTTTTTAAGTTATTTGATCGCAAAATCTAAGAAGAGAAATTTATTTTAACTCTAATTATGGAAACGCCGGACGAAGGAAACGCCCTGCTTTTTCCTTGAAGCTAAATCGAAAGAAGCGGACTAATTGTCTCCAAACAGCAATGTAGAATTTTTATAAACTTTGCATTGTGACCTCATTTGCACCATAACTATTCAGCTCCTCTTTAACAGGAGGTGCAAGTATGACAAGCCTTATTTTTCTGAAACTTCAAACGCCCTCTTCGAGAGTAACGTGGATCAGCTGATAGCAATTGTAACATACAATAAACAAGAAGCAGATAATATACAAGTAAATACCATATATCTCAAATTCACGCGAGACTATTAAACAAAATAGACATATATTTCCTATGAGGTAGACGCTGCTTCAGCGATGCCACTTTACTTTGTATAATACAGGATGGAATTTCGTATTCTTATAATATTATCCGCCTTTACGGACAGTGGTACTGTCTGTTCGATGTAGTTGAAGATGTTGGTATGGTAGAAGCCCTTGCATCCGCTACATTTTGCTCTGTAAACCCCTTGGGTTGCTTCAGACCACAACACCAACTGCAGCGGAAGAAGCGCAAGCGTCACGTCGAGACGTGGCTTCCGTGATGTCTAAACAGGCAATCTTTTGGATTTTGCTAAGAGCACTTACAGCATAGCCTAAATTTACTTTATGCCACCAGACAAGCGAGGCCGTAAGTTATAGAGGATGCTATAAGAGATATATAATCTTGTCGTGTACGCTAGTTGTACCATTTGCGAGGCTTTAGTCCTCACGTTTCCAAACATATCTCTACACGGTCCAGAAGTTCCATATGGCTTTACTTTCCAAGAGTTCCAGGTCTATTTTACAGCCAGTTTGCGTCCAAAAGCACAAACACTCTGATGCGAGTATTTTAGAACCCGAAATAGGTAGGACGACTGGGTTTGGAAACCACCTCCTCCATGTGAACGAACACAGTCGGTTTGTAGGTTCGATATGAAGACTCCCTAGACACACTCTCTACCATCTGACCGATTGATCCTTTCGGATACCTTCCCAGACAAGAAGGTGATGCATGGATAGCTGTGCTAAAGCGCCACAAATTGAGAGCAGCAGTGACGCTTGACGTACCGCGCACAGCCGTGTGTTGTGCAGAGTTCGCGCCATGAGCCTTCTTCTATATTGGCTGAGCCATCCGTAATCGTTGGATAACGACACGAATGAAGCCCAATCCAGAAAGGTACTAGTGGATTTCTGTTGCAAAGCAATTTCCACCATGAATGCGTGCTCGCAGATTACCAGGATAAGCAGATTGGTTCTCGTGAAGAGATAGCTTGCAGAATCTTTATTTTAGAACAAATCAGCTAGAACACAATTATTCGTAGAATGGAGCAACAAGCTAGTTTGAGACTAATGTCTCATAGCTTTTACTGTAACTAGCTAAATTCATTTATACTTATGAACCAAACTGAGGCTAGAGAGTTACAATTCTAAACGATGACTGCGTCCACAAAACGACTCGAAGACAACAATAACACGAGCTCAACGGACAAATTAAGGAGAGAAGGAGGTACAAAAAGAAATAATAAATAAAAAAAAAGCGAAATGTAAAAACGATTTACATTCTAATCAAATTCACGTCACGTCACCACATATCTTCCTCTTGATATATCGAAAGTTGGTAGACACAGCCGCCATGCTCCGGCATTTTTCTAAAATTTTATGCATGATAAGCCATATTGAAATGGATCGCCGGCTGTAAACCGCCGTGCTATGTTATACACATAATAAGGGTATACGATAAGTCTCATCGAACTATGGGTGCATAGGTTTAATTTGATTAAAATAATATGAGAGTACTAAAATAATCAAAGATACGTAAAAAAAATAGATGAGGAAATATGTTTCTAGAATATAACGACATACTCGAATAAAAAAAATGAAAGGTGGAAAAAAGAATTTATTATTATTGTAATGACTCCAGCATTATTTATTAAATTTGCTTATTATTTACTTTCTTAAATTAAAAATAGATTGATTTATTTATTTACGTAAATATAACACGTGCGTAACTGAGGGCCGAAATACGAGTGCGGGTTCGGACTCCGGGGCCAGTTGTGTTGAGAGTATTTTGGGCAGCTAAACATACATTTTACAAACTTTTTGACAATAAGTTACAGTTACTTAACTCTTAATCTATTTATTAATTTTATATAATCAGTAGTTAGAGATAAGCTCTTTAAAAAAGTTTGTTTTCCATCAGTAAATGAATTTTCGTGTATTTCAAAAATATAATCTTGTTGCTTTCCAATTTTTTAAAATAAAATAAAAATTCTTAAGGCGGTTCCAAACTTTATTCTTAGTAATGTACAAAAACGATTTCTTAATTAACTTCGTTTGATGTTCGACATCTTTTCAAAGCTTATTATAGTAACTAATTTATAAAGTAGTTATTCGAAATAAATATATAAATAATAATAATAATAATAATAATATAATAAAATATAAAAAAAAAGAATTACAACACGAAGCCAATATATACCATATATGTAACATTGCTCTATTCAAAACGTATCGGATTAAAAAATACCAGGCGATATTTTAAATAAACTTGATTTATTAAGACACTTTCCATCTATTAATAAGATCAAAATAAACACTAAAATAAAACTACTACTTATATTAAAAATCATTATTAATAAAACTTAATGTAACTCGAATTGATGTAACAATTTATTATCCACCAATATATTAACGTCTAATTCCTGATTTATTCCCTCGCTATTTGTTATCTGCTCAATTCAACTCCGTATCCACTGACGACTGCCCGACCAAATCCCCACGCGTTATTAAATCTGACGCCGGATTACGAGATTTTTCAGTTAGTTCTAGGGCGCGCTTCAGTTCAGAAGAATATCACGAATCTTCGACCCAGTACTGCCCTCTTCGTTCCTTTGGAACCTCGTACGTAGCCTTTCTTCGCTATCTAGCGCCATCTAGGGCGCCTACCGAAACCGCCAATTTAAAATTGGCGCTCGTCACAATTGTAAATATAGGTGTAATAAAACGGGTTATATAGTTCTGCAAAAATAATTATTTTAGTACCAACAAATACCATCGAGCATAAACTAACAGGAACGTATAATACTATTTATAATAAATCTGTTGATGTATTTGAAAAATAGTAAATTTATATGATAAAACGAAAACTTTTAAAAATAATACAAAATTTGGGATCTAAATTCATGTGGACGTTTAATAAATGCAAGGTACTATTACAATTTATAATCGTTTATTATTTTAAGTTCTTTATCTTTCTTCAGCGAAAATATTCCTGAATGATTACCTCACGCCATATGCTTGAAAAACTTGATAAGGTGTTTCCTAAACTAATAAAGAAGGTTCATAACTGACGAAAATTTTATCCATAAGTTTGGTGAAGTGAAAGCTTTGCTGTCCGACAGGACAAAACGTTATTTTTTAAGTCAATGTTATTTGCATAAATGAACTAAATAGAACATTGAGACAAAAAATTATCAAGAAAAATATATTAAATTTTAAAATTTATTGATCTCACTTATTTACTAACAGCATCTTAAACTTTTAATTTTTCGATTCTAATATTAGGTACAATATTTTGATATTTCTATTCATTTTATTTTAATGTTGGTTTTCTGTTCATCTAGTTTTTATTAAAAAACTAGATGAAAAACTAGATTTGTCATGTATATATTTATTAATAGATACATGAAAATTCACTTAATCATAAATAAAGATATCAGCATATTTCTTATTTCAAACTGTAGCATTTACCAGAAATTGTTAAATAAAAGGTTACATAAAATTACTATTCTACTGCTCACTTATGAGCTATGCCAAATAAATAAGTATACGGAGTATTGATAATGGACAGCGTTTGAAATGTGTAACGTTTGATTTTCATCTTTATATCCTTTTTATTTATTGTTTAGTACTACTAGAGTCATCTAACCGCGTATAGTTGAGCTAGACTTGATAGTTGAGTGTTCTTCGAAATTTTACGTTTCAATGGAGTTTTGGAATAGTTTTTCATTCTTTGCAACGTAGTTGCTTTTCTTTTGTTTTAGCATCGTCGGCTTGTTTTCGGAAAGTTATGGCTGTTTAATATTAGATATACTTGGTTACATCAACTTACGTCAAGTACGTGAAGCTGTATTATTGTTTATCATCTTATTATTTGCGAATATTAAATATATATTAGCAGCGCAACATGTCCGCCATTTGTTGCCATTTCTAATTTATCTAAATAAATACATATTGTATTAAATATTTAAAAATAGCAGGCTCAATATACTTTATTTTGTTATACTCATAAATTTAAGTAGTTAATAAATTTTTCATCTTGTGAAGAATTAGTTAGAAAGTCTTGTCAAATAATTTACGATTTTATTTGTTTTCTTTTGCTCTTGCCAGTGTTTAAGATACTCTTTAACAAAATATATTTAAAAATAAAATGTTTTAAACTGACTTGAAAGCGATGTCTTCGTCAAGGAGTCCAACTGTCTGTGAAAATCGTAATATAACCGAAATGAGGGAACATCCATGTTTATGAATGAGAACGCCCATGTGATCGAAGGATTGTCAGAGTTTAAACGAAAGAAAATAAATAAAAATTACAAATCTGGATCACCTTACAAATGAAATAGATGAAGGTATGTGTCTCTGAAATTGTGAGAAAAATACATGAAATTTTAAAACACCTATCCTATGTAAAATTAACAATCTTAAAAATCATTATTGCACTAAAAAGTAGAGCCATTTATACACTAGAATTGTTTACAGAACGCAATTTCCAGCAATTCCCCAGTCTTTCTGTTACATATCAAAGCAATTGGACTGCCAATGCATATAAAACGTTATTAGACTAAAATGAACGAAATAAATACACAGTTAAAATTAATAAGAATGTTCATTGAATTAACTTGGATCCAAATTTGATCTGTCAGAGATCTAATTGTAAATATACTATTCAATTCAAATAATGATTTTCGATGTAGTAGTGTATCACTGCTGACCATCTTACTTCTGAGGGAAAATTCGAAGAAAAAATGCCTTGAAGGACTTGCCAAAAGCGAGATTTCCTCCATCACCTGGACATCGTCTGGCTGTCTGCTGCTACATATTATATCTTTTCCTATTTATATCTAATAGTTTTAAAAATATAAACTAGTAAAATCGTACATTCAATTTAAAAAAATATCAACTCCTCTCCATAACAATACCTATTCATATCAACATACTAAACTATATGCTCGACTTGTAATAACACCAATAACTTTCATTAAAAAACCGATGTACGTCCTTTAAGTTGTTTTATTATGCATTAATTTATTTATTACCTACCTGAGAAGTGAGCTAGCCGAAAGCCGTAAAGGCAAAAAGTTAAAACCACAATAAAGTAATAATTATAATTGAAAATACAAACAAACATAATTAATTTAAAATTACAAGTATCGTCGTGTTAACCATACACACAACTTTATTTTGTCTTCGTCTATCTGTACTTGAGGCGGAGAAATTGAACGCTTTCAACAAATAGCTTACATAACGCTGTGCAGAGAGAAAAATAGTTACCTACTGATAAACATGTGAGATTGTAACCTATTTTTATTATATTAATCTGTGTGTGTATTGTGCGGTTAGCATTAATAATTATACTATCCACATCGAACAGATGATACGGCAATCAATCTCTACGTTACATTGCAAATATTTGATGATTTACGTTATTCCATACATTCTACTATCATTCAATCCGATTACATAGTTAAGATAAGACGCTGTTTTATCACGAGTACGATTTTTTCGCCCCAATTCCTAATTAATACTGTTCCAGTACTCTATAATCATTATTTGTAAGCATTGTAATCATTTCCTACATATCCCAGAGAAGAAAATGACGCTTACAAAACCCCATATTTTTCTCATGCCAGCTCGGTTTCTGCTCCACCACGTACCAAAAACAAACAAAGCCATAATAACGCCGAACAGAGAGAGAATGAATGAAAAGCAGGAAAAAAAAGGACTGCACAACAAAAGTACACAGACGACAGCTGTTGCATTCTGTGTATCAAGCAAGCGGTAACCACAGGTGAAAGGCCGGGGCTCGTCTACTACTACTACACCCTACGGTTATTGTCCTCTAAACACATGGGGTATCCTCAGCCCAAGAGGTTCCGCTCTCGCATGGTTTACACCACTTATACATGCGTACATATGAGAAGGCAGATCATTCGTTTTATTAACTTAAATACCGCTCAACAAGTGTCCCGTAATTACATCGTAATAAATTAAAATTCGTGTCAATTTATTCTCCTTAAATTGTTTAGTTTAAAAATACTTTCAACGATAAACAAATTATAGGTTTTAAACAACTTATTTCGTCGATAAGAAATTAACTCGTCATCGTTTGAATGACGAACAAATGCGCCTGATAATGACGGCTGACTACATAATTTTTAAATTATGGGTCAATGCTCCTCACAAACTAATGCATACCGCTAGAAGTACCCTATTAAAAAGCTTCTCACTTGCTACTATTATTATTATGATGCTATAAATCAAGTACTCATTGGAAGTTCGGTAGAGTAACTGAAATTTCTACGTATAGATATTCGAACACGTTAAGCAGATGTTTCTAAAGCAAAATTGTACCTATGTAGTTTAAAAAAAAAAAACTCCTGAACATATGTTCGTATATTACGTACAAGAAATAAATTTTAACCACATTGTGAAATCAGTAACGGCGATTCGAATTACAACATCGGTTTTAAAACCGTCATTATCATGATAAAAATCGATAAATGCGCTAATAACTAACGCAAATATATTCACGTGTATATTATCCACAGCAAACATACACCTTTAATAATCATTTCACTTATGCATACATAAACACCCAGAGAGAAGTGAAGTTTCGCTATAAGCCACACGTGTAAACCGGCTGGGCCCTCTCTCGGAACGAGTTGGAACTACGCGTACTCGAACTGCTGTACAGTCAACTCTTATCAGCCGTTTAATCTAGAAAGAACACGTGCGAGTTATTTGGTTTCATTATTTGTGTATGCATACATTTGTAAATCAAATAAAATGCAATGGGTACAAATATACAGATGTACAAATACGAAAATTTAATGTAATATGAATATTAATGTGGTGGGTGTTATTGTGTGAGTACAATTAAAATAAAAGATAAGCGGTTTTTAATTTCAGTCGATCGTTTAATTATAGTTATTGTATTAAATAGAAATTTTATTCTGTATAGTTATGGAATAATTAATAATAATTGGATAAAATTAATAAAATAAATAGAATTTTTTAATTAACTTATTATTGTTATGTGCAGTCAATTTCAAAATTCATGTCTCCCTAAAATATTATTTCTTGCTATTTTATAAATGTAAATGTTTCTCTATGTTTGCTTAAAATGTAGCCCTTGTTTCATTAAGCACTCAAGTTTTCATAGAGTGTGTTATGTTGATATGTTTATATTTAAATTAAATATATTATTCGTTCACGTAGAAATTTTAGGGAGACGTGAATTTTGTATTTCAGTGTACACATTGATTAATTATATTTTTTGAAGTGTACCTTTATTTTCATAACGTTTTAATTCTAAAGAAAGAATTTCAGTAATTTTTTGTCTGCAATGAATTTATTTAGTATAATTAATATCATATTATAAATAGTTTAACAACAGCAAACAATATTCCCTCTCCAAAAAAAAAAAAATAATTAAATAAAATTAAAAAAAAATTAAAAAACTCGTAGAAAAGCGCATCGTATAAAATTATGAAATTTAGCTTATTATATTACTAAAGTAACAAAGTTTTACTAATTTACTATAGAGGTAAAATCATAGGAAAATGATACTAAGAGGAACATATTTTATTTAAATATTTATTAACGTTATTACATATGTTTGTAAGCAATTAATTAAGTAATTTGGAACCTGCCACATTTACATATAAGGAACTGCCAGGTCTAAGCAC
Source organism: Protaetia brevitarsis (assembly GCA_004143645.1). Lineage (NCBI taxonomy): Eukaryota > Metazoa > Arthropoda > Insecta > Coleoptera > Scarabaeidae > Protaetia > Protaetia brevitarsis. The sequence continues at coordinate 47,715 of RXPK01001988.1, forward strand.
AATAGACTTATTCCATATCAAGCACGATAAATAAATCGCCGATGCTGATTACTGAAAAACTTTTAGATAAACTTAAGGAGGCACCCCTTTTGAGGCTGCCATGTGATGACATGGTTCAAAAATTTAAAAATATCAGATTATACCACAAGTAGGTATAGAAGGACTGGCAGAAGGCACTCCAATAAGAGCGGAGTCGAACTAGTATGCAGATTGCTCAAAAAACGGACCACGGCGTCGAAGCTGAAATATACGAAGATAAAAAGCTTAAAAGGACTCTTTCGGTAACCTTTAGCAAAGACACAACGGCGCTCCAAGCTGAGGTTGCTGCAATTCATTATTGTGTTAGAAAAATAGGGCGATTGACTCCGATAGTCAGTCCAGACTTAAAGCGATTAGTGCCGTAAATGTGGATTCTACGTGATCTGAGACTGTGTACGCACCCTAAATGAGCTGGGCACCCAAAGGAAATTAACAGTGGCCTGGTTTCCCAGCCACTAAGACGCGAGGGAAAATGAGGCGCCAAACGATTTAGCTAGACGAAGTTCGTCAAGGTCATTCGTTGGAACTGGCTTTTCTTTTGGCATTACCAAATCGCAAATTAAAAAAAATGCATCAATGAATGAATAGATAATCAGTCCAGAGAATGGTACTAAAAATCACCAGAACAGAAAACACAGTTTCTAAAGGAACAGAGGCCTGCATTCACTAAAGACCTGCTAAGTCAAAGCAAGAAGACATGTCAAAATGATAATAGGTCTGCTGTCGGGCCATTGTAAACTAAACAGGCATATGTACAAGAGAGGCCTGATAGATAATGCCAGATGCAGATTCTGTCAAGAGGAGGAAGAAACACCAGTTCATGTACTGTGCCAATGTGAAGGCCGGCAAGGACAAAGCTTCTAATAATGGACGTGCAGAACCCCACAGCTACCAGCTATACAAAGAAGCCGCTCTGAAGGATGATAGACCTAATTACGAGGGCAAAATTAGGGTGTTAGAATGTGGTCCTGCATATCATTGTCATACCATTACACTGTTGATCCCAATTTTCTTTGAAGTGTCCTTTCAGTGTACAGCATCCTGTTAGGAGACCTGTAAGATGAGTCTTACTAAGCTGCAGTAGTTCTTCAGTCTTCTTCTTCTTCTAGGTATCCTCATAAAACCAATTCAGCAATAAATAACAGCACTCGAAAGCTTCACCAAATACGTTCCGTTATTGACGACAATGCTTCTAGTGTTAGGTTAGGTTTATGTAAGATGGCAATGTTTTGTTTACGTGCGGTGATAAGGTTAACAAGACAAACTGTCAAACTTATGAAAAATATAAAATACAACTTTAACACTAGAAAATACCGGAAAGTATTGTAAACTGGTTAACATAATCTAATTAATTACATACTAGAATGCACATTAATTTTACAATATTAAATTGAAAATGAAGACTATCTAGTGAAGTGAAGCAATTGAATGTAAATCTATGTCACCCTTCATCAAGGTATAATAAGTAACTGTATATGCTACTCAAGTTATTAATATATGTTTCTGAAATTAATAGACAAGGATCTCTATTAATATAATACATTTTAAGAAAAAGACGTTGTTGTAAAAATTGTCAAAATCAAATTTATATTTATTATTAATAGCATGATCTGATTAAATATTTTGGTGTTAAGATATTCACAATCTAGAATGTATTGTCTAATTTTCTTTTTCCAATACAGAGATGTAAGTGGTATCATGACAATTTTGACATGGGATTCGATAAATGACATTCGATTGTAATTCTAACGGAGTTGGAGATTTACACTTAGAAAAGAGACAACTTAGAGCACTATCATTATAGGGAGCAATCTTAATAGGATATTCCTTGAATAATGTGGAGATTTTGGGACTAAGTTCATTGATGAAGGAAAAACGGCAGTATCTTTGAACCATATAATCATCCGATTCAGTGTTGGACTCTACGGTAGGTCTGTTCGTATTACTCACTGTAGGGTGTTCATTGGCCCCAAAACTGACTACTGAAGAATTATAAACAATATTCTTCACCAATTTAGGCACATAACCATTGTTAACAAAAATGTTATATAAACGAAAAGGTTTTTTTGATTTATCTGAGAGTCTCAATATTCTAGTTTTCATAGATAAGACAAGATTTATTTTGAAGGTAAATAGTATAACATGTGAAGAAGAAGTGTACAGCAAACCGACCTTCATACTGCTGTGGTCTGGCACCCCGGGTTTTCGCAATTGCAGTTTTTTTTCTCTTGTTTAATCCGATTAGCCTTTATCAATGTTTCGTAAGAGTTTCCACAAATTCAATTGTTTATTTTTTATAAGATTTAGTTATTGAGTTAATTGTTTCATTTATTTATTTAAATGTTTAGTTGTTTAAATTTATTTCACTCTTTAAAATGTTTAGCATTTGCTCATGTTGTTCAATGTTTATTCCAGTAGTTTTCTTCGATGTTTGATGCGGCTGCGCTGCACGTAGCGCGTGTGTAGGATTTTATATGTATACGACTGTTTAACCTTGTAAGAACCACGGTACAAATAATACGGTATGCTCGTTTTGAATCTCAAATTCGTCAAGACCGGTCAGATGACGTAATTAAGGAGCGTATCGAAAACAATAAGATACATGTATGGTAAATAGCAAAATGTTAAAATCCAAATTATTCACAACCACCATTAATGTAATTCAAATACAGTTTTGCTTTAAAAAAGCCCGTTTTAAGTTGAAATTTACTTTATCTATCTTGTCGCCATCTAGTAGCGCTCGTGATTATTTCTAGGATTGTACCGACTTTCGTGTGTGTTTACAAAGTGTTTTCGTGGTTTTTCTAGAAAATTGAATTGTGAAAACACCTTAACGTTTTTAAAATATGTTCCGTTAACCCCGTCCGGATTTTTTAAACTTACCTTTCGCATTAACAAAACCTCACGGTCGAAATCGATTTTAATATAATAATAATTATATATGTGCCGCCATTTAATGTTCCTATCTGACGTAATTTCGATATGCGCGTAAGCATACCGTATTATTTGTACCATGGTAAGAACTAGTTCTGAGATAGACGTTTGTGCGTGAGTATATATTTCAAATTTATTTGTTGCCATTTTGTTAATACTTTTGATTTAGAGATTTGTTTCGTTTAATTTGAATTTATTTCGTCCATCAAGGAACTCGTTTAATAATAATTGTTATTATATTGTTGTATGCACAATTTAGATATAAGATCATTTATTATTTTTGTGCAGGAAGATAGATATTAGTTGTAATTTTCTCATTATAATTTTAAAGAGTTAAATTTTACCGTTTTTTAGTTTGCTGTTTCGGTTTTATTTTATTAAGCACCTCGGTTTGGGTGAATAGAAGCATTGTGCTTGCTTTTAGTTTTAATTTTTTCAAATTTTTGGTGTTCTACGATTTTATTTTATTTTGATTTGAAACCACGTGGATTTTTGTGAAAAGAATTATCTCTCTGAACTAATTTGTGTTTTGCCTTGATATAGGAAATAGCATTGTCCTATTGTAATTTAGAATCTTGAGCAGTTTTGATTTAGACCAGGACCTTTTGTCCACGGTTTTTTTTCTGCAATAGTATTTAATGTATTTTTAACTTGTTTTTTTTATAATAATTTTTTTTTAATTGTGATTTAACGTCATTCAAAATTCTTTTATTGAAAATTTAACCTTTTCAATTTTTGGGGTAAATAAGAAAGTCAGATTTCTTTCACCCACTTTTTACTTGTCGTGGTTAAAGTTAAGTTTAATTTGCGAGGGTAACCCTGAGTTTAATTGTTCTTTTGCGTCCTTTTAATTTATCCGTTGAGCTAGTTAATTTAATTTTTCATTTTTATTAATTCATTTTGCATTTTCTTTGGTACATTCAGTACACAGCAGTACATAAGCACATGAAACCTACCAGGGAAGGTCGGTTTGGTGTACCAGCCTAACTTGATGTTTTGACGGTCATCTGTGATACTTTACAACGTTGTCAATTCACTAATCTCAGGGGATTCATTAATAATACTTTTTTCGCAATTCCAATTTTGGGAATTACCCAAAAAAAATAATATAGTTTATAAGTAATGAAAACTTATCGAATTTTTGTTTTAAAACAGCATGTGTCGCATTAAAACAAAAATTAAATTAAAAAATTGAGTGTTTATTATTATTGGTTTGACACTGATTAAAAGTATTTCAAAATGTTTCATTTTGAAATGTTAAGAATCAATCCCAAAACAATATTTCCCATACATTCAAATCGCACTCAAACACGCTTTCTCTTTTCCCCCCTATGCATATTTAAGTATTGCGAAATCGATTTTTATTGCTTTCCCCCAAACAAAGGCGAAGATTCGAATTTTTTTCCAAAAAAAAAAAAAAATCCATTGCCCATCATCATCTCCCGCTTACCGAAAACTTGATAAACGCATCACGTAATATAATAACAGTTTTTAAAAGCGTACGGCACTTGAATGCTAACAGAGGGTCAATTTATCTCCTCTCACCCTACGTCTCTCCCTTCCTTCCTTCCTTCCTTCTGTACCCCTCGCGTCGCTGTTGACGCGTCGATAAATACAGTAGGCGATGAGAGCGGGTAGTTACGGCCACCGGCGAACAAATGACTCGAGAGCCGTTCGAAAGGAGAACAAAAGAGGAATTATATAGAAAATGATCGCGTTTACATGACGTAACTGGTGAAAAATTGAAAGAACGCTTGTAAACCTTAAACAATTGAAATTCGCCAGGGATACGATATGATCGAAACGAGTGAAAGGGTCGAGGCCCGGCCTCCGCAGTGAATGTGGAATGAAACGATATAAAGTTGTGTGTCTCTTGTATAAAAGTCGGTAGTAGGTATGTCTGTATGCGTACATATTTTCAGTTAATTCCTACTCGGGTCACGTAGGCCACGTCAGTAAAACGTAAGGTTTCCCTTACGTTGTTTTTATTGTTATTTTATTATTGTTATAGTTATTCTGGAAAAGTTAGATGTGTGGTCATGAAAACGTAATATTTATGTCTTAACGTTGTCTTAGTAAACAATAAACGTATATAAAGGAGATTAAGATCATATTAAATGTTACTATAAACAACACTTTCTAGTTAGCTACCTTTACATAATATAATAATTGTCTAACGTTATTTTCTTCACGAAATTAAAGAGATATCAATCTTAATCCTTATTCAGTTATTCACTATCACTATTATTTATGTTACAATAGAACTTTTTTTTTGTGGGAGCCGTCTAATCTGAAGTTTCCGGAAATACTACAGCCTCTTGGCTTTTTTTGTTTGATTTTCTTTTGTCTTGGTCTTTTGGGCTTCAACAGAGATATGTTAAGTGAGAATAGAACCACAAGTAGATTGAGAGATTTATTTAAATCTTATAACATACCAAACAATAGACGAAGCAACAAGGAAAACGGCGCACAGTAGACCGGGCCAATGTAATCAAGCGGACATCCGAGCAAAATATAAATTTTTGAGCTTTTCACATTTAGTGGCGATTTCATAATCTTGATGATATTTTCTATGTTACAGTAAAATCTTAGATCTCTATCACTGCTGTGTTTCTTTGTAAAGCCCTTCTAAGTTGATCATGTTCAAGTGTCAAAATGAACTGTATTGAATTGGGGGCGGTTTGAACGCATTTTTTTACACCTTTAAAACAAAAATCACGTAATTGTCTTAAAGTATTATATACTTACGAGTTTTCTAAACTTGTTGGTATACTATCAGCGGTATTTTAAAAAAAATAGTGTTTTATGATATTTCAAAGTTGAGTTCTTTATTTTATAAGTTACAAGTTTAATGATTAAAATAGTAAAATGCTCGCATATGCCCGCACTTTTTATCACACAGTTAGAAACTAAAACAGTTTGAGGTTGCTTTCGTGTAAGAAAAATCTGCTACTTTTTGCTACTTTAAAAGTTATTTTATATTGCAGCTAAAGTGCACGGTCATTTAAAATACTATAGTAACCTCATAATGACAATTGTCATTATTTGTTATGTCATTTTTATGTGTTTGCGATTTAACCATATCCATGGTTATTATTTAGTTTTCAAAAGAGTTTCAAAAGGGTTTCCTCCTTAGTTTCAAATCAGTGCCAATAAGTATTAAGTTTTTCAGTTTTCAACGTTCTTTTTCCAATTTTCCAAAGTTAACTACTAGTGTTTGAAGTGGAAAACTTTAATACGAATAATGACGTTTATGTGAAATATTTCAAGAGGATTGAATTTGTCCCTCTCTGAAGCAGCGGAACATAAGTTTAGCATCAGATCCACTAATTTCGATGTTGAGTAATTCATATTGGGAGTTAACACTCCAGAAATATCAAGACATGTAAGAATCTACTTCGAATTGACAGACGAGAATTTGATATTCTCTTCTTACGAAAAGGACAAATTACTGAGTGCAAAAACATGTCTACGTAAACTAGTGATTAACACTTATATTCGTTGACGTTTCGACAATATAGTTGTCTTTTGTTATGGTTCAATTATTTCATTTTAGAATCTTTACATTTATGTAGAAAAATTTTCTTGTTTTTCATGGCACAATATATTTTCGATCGTTTCATAAAGTTGCTTTCAACATGGTACACATTGGATCCATATGGATTGATATAAAAACTGAACCCTCTCTTGGTGTTGTCAATATTAATAGTGTTCGCTATCAGTTCTCGTCCAAGACTTTTTAACTTGTAATTATTTTGAAGTATGTATGTCTTTATTCGTTGCCAATTATTCACTTTACACCAATTACTGCATGTGTAGTAGATACTGCTTCACTTTTTGGCAAAAATATTTAAAAGTGTGAGATATAACCCTAGTAGCAAAATTTAAATTTCCCACAATTATTTTTAGTAACTTCAACAGAAAGACATCACAGTAACGAGTAATCTAATCCAAATCATTGGTAATTTCGTGTTTCAATGTTGAAGTTACTAAAAATAATTGCGGGAAATTTAAATTTTGCTACTAGGGAACTTATGCCTACTTATTATTACTATATACTACTACTATTTATTCTTAACTTTTCATTATCAAAAGGTGGTTATTCTGTTAACAGATTCTTTTGAAATATATTGTGCCACCTCATAGAGAATATATTACAATCATACTGAAAATTGTTTTTATAAATCTAGTACTACTAGTAATTAGAGAATGTGAGTCACGCCGTCCGATGTCCGGGTCGGCTCGTAAGAGCGGTCCACTGTGCGGCGACCAGCCAATCATTTGTAGATAATATATTTACGAATATCAAAGATTATCAATCAGAGGTAGTAACTTTAATGCTTTCAGATCATACGGTACAAAGAGTTAGTTTTATGACATATGATTATAAAACTCATAAAATACAATCTAAGATGGAACAAAGATTTAGAATTAGGAGAGGGCGTAATGTCATTAGCGTATGTCGACGACCTTGTAATAGTGGTTGAAGCCGAGGACCAGAGAGACCTTATGTTTAAAGCCAACGAAGCCATCGAGGAGATAACCACCTGGATGGAGAATCATGACCTGGAAGTGGCACCCCACTAAGACCGAAGCTGCGATCCTTAAGGGCCCTAGAAAGCGAGAAGCATATACTTCAAAGTTCTAGGAAACAGAATCCACCCGAAACGGGAAATAAAATACCTAGGCGTCATACTCAATGATAAGTTAACATTCTGGCCTCATATTAACTATGTCGTGAAACGTGCAGACACCAGCTTAGCCTCGCTGTCCAGAATCATGCCGAACGTGGGTGGACCTAGTCGAAGTAAAAGGGAAGCCCTTTACGGGGTGGTGCAATCTCAGATAATGTACGCATGTCCAGTCTGGTCACATGTCCTAGTGAGTAGAAAGTACAGAGATCTTCTGGAGCGCCTACAAAGAAGGGCTCTCTTAAGGATAGCTAGTGGCTACAGAACAATTTCTACGGCCGGGATACAAGCCATAGCAGGAACACCTCCAATTACGCTCTTGGTCCAGGAGCAGCGTGAGCTCTTTATGTCCAAGGAGCAGCAGCAGATCCCGGACAGAAGGAAAGCAAGACAGCGTACATTATCTAAGTGGCAAAATAGGTGGGAAACAGAGACCGCCACGGCGTCATGGACCAGGGCCCTCATACCCGACCTGGTGCGGTGGGTTGAGTGTAAACATAGGACAACCGATTACTACCTCACCCAGTTTTTGTCCGGCCACGGACACTTCCGGAGCTACACAAAAAGATTTAAGTTAACTGAGGATGACCTGTGTGTGTATTGCGGAACCACTGACTCTCCGGAACATGCAGTTATGAGCTGTAATAATTGGGAGTCCGATAGAGCCCGGCTGGTGGCCGAGGTGGGGATGGAGGGCAGTAGGGAGAACATCGTAAACATTATGCTGTCCTCAGAAAAGAACTGGAGAAGTGTATCCACCTACACAAAACGTATTCTGTCGGACAGGGAAAAGATCGAGCGACAATTAAAGAGGACCCACGAAGAACAAGGTATACCAACCGACACCCTGAACTGAGGACTTGACTGCCGATAAGTAGACCGGTGACTGAGGGATTGTTTAGAGACTCGTCGTGCTGCCTAAAGATATGCCACGCCGCGGATTCCGGGGCACGAAGGAGAAGAATGAGGTGTTTTGGTGGGTAAACCGGGCTTGCACACCCCATACCGGGAGTCCCACACTACCATTTTGCGATAGATCCAAGCATATGGTGACCATAAAGGTTTTCACCTCTGGAAAAAAAAAAAAGATGGAACAAAGAATATTTTCAAAATACAAACTAGAGTCGTTAGGAAATGAATTAAATGGGAACAAGTATATTATGCGGAAACAATTGCCTGCTTTTAAATTGCTTTCATGAAATATTGATGGTTGCAATAAATAAACACGTAAAGATAAAAAACTATAGATTTAAACAAACCCTTTAAAGAAGAATGGTTGACAGAAAATTAAGCGGCAGTTGAATGAAGGGGTGGCCAGTAACCGAATACCTTTTGCGAGAATCTTAAAAAAGAAATAGAAGAATCAAATATAAGGGTACATGGGATGTAATTAATGATATACAAAATAAAAGTAATAAACAACCTACATTTAATTTAAATCTATTTAAAAATTATGGAATGAGCGATTTACAACTACTATCAAAAATAAATGAATATTTCATTGGAATAGCTAATAATAATTGTCAAGATAGTTTAGAGATGGGTAGTGACTAGTGACGTAAAAAAATTGAACACACAGTTTCTTTATATCTCACAGATGCCTATGAAGTAATTGAGATTCTAAACACCCTAAGTAATACCAATACGGTTGGATATGACGAAATTCCGGTTTCTTTTCTGAAATATTGTGGCGACATTTTGGCAGGACCTATAGCACACATAATAAATAAATCGTTCCAGACCGGTATTTTTCCTGAACGACTAAGGTTTACACTAGTAAAACCAATATACAAAAATGGAGAAAAAACAGATTATAATAATTATAGATCAATAGCTTTAGTATCGAATTTGTCAAAAATAGTTGAAAAAATAATACACAAGAGAATTATTTACTTCATTATTGACTCAGAGAGAATCAAAATGGATATATATATAAAAGAGCGTTCTACAACTCGTGTCATATTTCAATTACTAGAGGAAATAATAAACGTTTTAAATAACAAAGAATCGGGAGTCTGTGTTAATGGATTTAGCAAAAGCATTCGATTGTATCATCAATTGCTGCTAGAAAAATACATAGTCTTTTTATCAAACAGGTATCAGGGAGTAATAGCGACTGACGAAAAGGGAGTAGTACTCAAATCAGAGTGGAGAAAAATACAAAAAGGAGTTCCTCAAGGTTCAATATTAGGGCCGCTGCTGTTCCTATTTTATATCAACGATCTGCCAACCGCAACCGGGAACCTCACTTTGATGTTTGCTGATGATACTTCAGCAGTATTCAGAAGCAGCAAAGAGAGCCTTGTAAACACTCTCGAAAACGAAATAGCCGTATATAATGATTGGTTTATAAAAAATAATTTAAATTTGAACATAACAAAGACCAAAATATTAACAATTAATAGTAAGCACAATCTAAAGATTAATATTAATAATGAGACTCTTATCTGTAGTGATAAGGCCAAATTCTTGGGGTTGACGTTAAATAATATTTTTTTGAAAAATATGAAATAGATCATGATTATGAAACAAGAGCTACTTACCATAAAATGCTGTCACCACCATTCACACATTTAACAAAAATTCAGGAAAATAAGATATTCATAAATGCATAAGATATTTATAATCATATAGCACAAAACTTAAATAATTGACTGATGTATAATTTAAAAACTTTTACTTAATAAGGTATTTTATAACATAGATCAGTTTTTTAAGGAGATGGTATCAGAAATTTTTACTTAATTTAAATGTCTGACATTTTAATGTGTTGTTTGTACTACTATACTTGAAGTTTTCTATAATGTATCTATTATGGAAATGTATTGCTATGGAATCAAGCGTATGGAATATAATTTAGAGTCATTTAAAACAGGTTTTAAAGCCAAATGAAGAAATAATTCAAGGTTGAAGTGCATACTCGGTTGCCTACTCTATAGGCAAATTTTGAATTTGTTGAAAATGACTACAAAAATGGATCATCTTAGCAATAGGTGCTAAGTATAGGCTTAATTATAATGTAAACTTTATTTTTTATGTTAATTCAAGCTTACACGATATATTTTTATTATATTTTGCTCGGAGAGATTTTTCATTCTTCGGGATGTTTATTTGATAGCTTTTGCTGTATCCCCTCAAACTAGAATATAACGGTATTTTAATGTCAGTTACTGGTTATCAATTCTAATTCAATGTTAGCTTACCTAACAGCGATAACAATCGAAGGCTGATTACTAGTAATTTTAGTTTAAATCCTCATTCTGCCTGTGGCCACGAAAGACGAACGGTTGATAATTGTGAACATCATATAACGATTTTCATGCCACACTCTCAAAAATATCAAAGTTCCACTAAGTGTACCTAAAAAAAATATATCGATATTACACGTTGAATAATTTAAATCCATTCTTTGACCTTTATAATCGGCGAGAATTTCCTATAAAATTTCCTAAGAAGAATCCTGGCTAGAATACCATTCCATGCTATTGACCGATACGGAGACCCGTTAAACCGAAAGTCCAATCTGTACCCAGAGAATTACCTGTCCACATGTGGTCAGAGTGTCCGTCTGCAGTCAAGTTAGTATTTCATCAAGTATATCCCACATAAAAAAGAAAATAATGAATTAGTTTCAATTCAATATTAACTAGTAAATAAGATTTTTGTAATTTGTTCACGATACGTTAATTTGGGATTAGATTTATATGAACCGCCATTATTTATAGTTATTTTATGAATTTTACTATTTAAGGGTTGTCTTCAAAATCAACTGAGATGATCTGTGATAAAATAATTATTTTTAACATATATCGATAACCCGGATTACAGTTTTCTTATGAATTTAGTTTCTGCCATTTACGGGTAGATGGCTCTGATTTTCAAATGTTACTCTTCAAATTTGACGTTTCTGTAACCTCATTTATTTAAAGTACCAGGAAAGTTTGAATACGTATTTTTGTATTTAAGTAAATTGTTTTATATGGTATTTATGATCCCAACATACGTACCTGTTTAAGAATCTCAAAAGTGATAAAACATAACATTTTGATAAAGAAATAGAGAGCTTGTTTCGTGTTAAAACATTCTTTTATTTGTACGTTTGGTGTACGACATTTGCTAATTACAATTTTTTCAAATTTTAATATCCGAGAAAGGACTTTGGGGGCGCGCCTGTTAGGTAAGAAAAAACTGCCTGTTTGTTAGCAAGTGCCTGGAATACTAAATTGACAGGTGATTTGGTGCTACTAGAAGTGTCCAGTGCCACCTAGCAGGTAGAAGGTCACTTTTCACAGTATTCTTGCACTTATCAGAGAGGTCGCTAGCTGAATAAAAACTACTGTATTGTTGTATTTTATTTTTGAGAATAAAAAAAGAAAAAGAAAAAAAATTGTATACGAACAAACAATTTATAAATAAATTGAAAATCTGAATTTATAATAATATTTAATTGTACTGAACTAAACGAAATTAAAAATTTGAAATCCCGGTCATTTTGTTTTGAAAAACAGAGCATATATATATTATTTATTATTATTTTATATTATATTATATTCTATTTGAATATTTTACTGCCTAGAATATTTATAGAGAGAAAAGGAGTGGTGACGAATTTAATATTTTCGAAAAATATTAGTACGCAACCAAATATACCTGATACCAAAATTCTCTATAGGAATGAAATATCAATTTGTTAATACAATTAGTATGTAATTATCTTTGATAACTCTCCAGTAATTATCTGCATATTTATGAGCGATATAACCATTGAAGTAGTAGACCAGCCGGCTCTGTGCGCGGTACCAGACCGTCGTCTTCTTATCTACCTAACGGATACCATTTCCTAGAAATCATTGCGCCGCCGTCGCCATTAGAAAACTCCATGTGGTCGCCGCGTAGACGAGAACTATTTTCACCACGAATACGTAATCAAGTATAACTATGCCCGGCAGAAGAATACCAGGACCGAACAGTGTCGTAGTAAATATAATAACTTTTCGCTCGGGACAGCCCGACGTGAGGCAATGTTACTGCGCTGTGCCAGTGCAGAAGATCTTCAAAGTTAAATTAAAAAAAGCGCAGAGCCGTGGCACCGCCAGTAACACCAACAACACAACAGCCACCGACTACCAAACGAGAGAGCGAGAAGAGGCGGAGGTGATTTCCATTTGTCCCGGATTATTGATCAAATATGTCGTCCGTATACACACTTGTTTGCCGGGTCGTTTTCCTTCACGTCATCTCGCTCGCCGTTTTAACAAATGTTCGCGCCTTTTATCGTAGCAATTCAGCGACGGACAAACGAGCCAAAACAAAGACACGAAAATATGCTCGCCGAAAATGTGATGGAGCTGAAGCGGCCCTGTTGTCGGTAGTGGGTACGAGAGTTAAGAATTGAGCATTTAAAATTCAAATTCGGCGGTTGAACGTAGTTATAAGATTAGGCAACATATTGGGATGGGACGGTTTGCGCGAATTTAGTAGATAACATTATGTAAATGAGATGATGGCTTTTTCTTCATCACTTAGTTCTTGAAGTCTTAGTTTTATATTTTTATCTGTTTACATAAAGTGTATATCACTTCTTTACATTTGCTTCAAAATTTAACTTGCTTCTAGTGCTGCGTTATAAATATTAACCTGTCAAACAATGGTATCAATTGTAAAGCGAAACACTAATTTCCCAAAAACCAGAAGCTACAACTTTTACACTAAGCTATTAGCTGTGCTCTGATGACCTGTGAGCTCTCCAAAATCCTTTTTATTGCATCATTGGTTCTTCTTTCTCTCTGTCTCTAATACTCTTTTGCACTACTTCTTCTTTGCTGCTTTTAGCTAAGGTCTAGGATTTCTTTTGATGTTTTGGCTTTTACTTCAGCTTCCAATGCAATTGTACACTAACGTATTGCATACCAGAAAAAAACAGGCACCGACAGTTATTCCTTTACCAATAATCATCTAATAGAATTTGTCCTTCCTTCGCAGTATCACATCTTTATCATCATCATTACCATCAAAATTCAAATCACGACGAGACCCTACAGTAGCTTCTTCCACTCAGACCTAATTAGCTAGGGAATCCTTGCGCTTTATAATTCACTTTCGCTTCTTTCTTGTCCTCAATTCCCCCGGCTCCAACGTCACGCGTACCCCAGCGACAAGGGACATCTGTAAACAGTAATTTTGTATCGATTGCCTAGCCGAACGTAAGCAACCGGGCCCCTCCGTTCGTTTGAGATCACGCACCAAGACGCGTCAGATCTAACAGCGTCGGTCGTGGCGTCGTATTGCGGTCCTCGCATGATGATCTCTATTCCGATGGAACGGGAAAGAGTGGCCGTGGTGTGGCGGTCGGTCGGTCGGTCGGTCGGCCTAAGTGAATGGTCGCGTTGACCGCAAATACCGAGGGGAGGTCGGCAGATTATAAAGGCGGGTCACTCGACTGCTACATCATTAGCGAACAAAGTCGTCGTGAAGCGTAATATTGTCGTCGGGATTCGCCGCCGCTGTTCTTATTGGATTAATAATGTTCTCTTATATTTACCGACGTTCATATCGTCATTTCGTGCGTTCTATAATTTCTTCTACCTTGTGATTACATCATAATGATACAGCTGGTCTATTGGGCGTTCTTACACTGGTTGTGTAAATTGAGTGCAACAAGCCGACTAGGAGAACGAATTGAAAAATTATAGGCAAGATTCTGTAATGCTCAAGTCACACCTTCAAACAGATTTTATAGAATTTCCGAATTTATGAGAATTCCAAAACTGCAAAATGGCATGACAGTGATCTGAACTAAAATTTGAGAGGCAAAAAGATGACATATCGCCACCCTATACCATTCTTATAATGGAGTTACCCCAGTGACCAACTATATTTATTTCATATTTTATAAATATTTAAAAAATATTAAATCTTTCTTGAATATTAGTTATATTAATATAATATGCATAAAATCTATTATAGAAAATATATTAGGAAAACATTTAAAAAATATATATGTTATGTAGCATTAATAATATTTTATTGCAAATGTTTTCTAAATATATTTTTCATAACTCTGCAAGAATATTTTGCTTTGTATTTCTGTAAATATTTATTTCATATAAAAAAAAAGATTGAATTTTTGCTTTTGTACATTTGGTGGGTAGGACGAATAGTATAAAATGGGTAAAATATGCATACATATTAAGTAGATATGTACCTATTTAAAATGATAGTTTAAAGATTAAATTAGATAATATATATCCAATATGATTTAATTAGTATCGAAGTTGAGCGCTGTAACTTTTCTATTAATATATCTGCGTTTTGTATTATATTATTTGTAATATTTGTAAGTTGCGAACGTCAACACAACACCTCTATTCATTACGGTGCCGGTGTTATATGATTTAGTATTTGTTTATGCATCTATGGATTAGTACATAGAATGCATACGCGCACGTGCGTATCATCAACGTTTTCATTCGTTTGTCCGTTACATGTTATATACAGTTTATAATAGTATACGATTAGGGCAGATTAGGCTTAACTGCGTAATTAATTGTTACGGGGTGTGTTTTAGTTTTTGTGGTGACTACGAGGTAAGCAAAACTTTGATCATGTCATGGCATTTATAGAATAATTGGAATGCTCAATATCGCTATGTACAGAAATCGTTTAATAATATAATTGTAGGAATTTTATGCATCATATATGTACTGCATCTACCAGATAAATTGCTAGTTGATTTGCTTAGAGATTCATCTCGGTAGATAAGCGTCATAACCTCAAATAGAAGTTAGAATACGTGTGTTGTTTTATTGTTTTACGTAGAATTGTTTCAAATATTATGAAATAAGGTAAAAATAAGTATCGTAAGTATTAGAATGTAGCTACCACTCCAATTATTGTAAATGCTCCAAATGTATCAGTAGGTATTGATAATGTTGTACGATGTTTTATTCATGGTATGATCTAATACAATTGGCATTGTTTTAGAGGCCACAAGGAAATGCCATGAGAGCGCCACTACCGAAGATATGAAAAAGCCATAGGGGTTGTACCTGGCACCAGCCAAGGCTAGACTTAAAATGAGTATTTTTTCATTTTTATTGGCTTATTCAAATAAATGATAATAAATACGTTTGTTTTTTATTTAGAACACTTCAATTAAAAAATAGTGATTAATTTGATAAACCTTCAGTATGCCTTAAAAGATGCCAGAATTATTGAATATTAACTTGTATGGTGAGTGTGAAAAAACAAGTTCTTGCCTTTTAGACAATTCTGTGTATGTTTCAACTTTTCGTTATCGACGTTATACATTCTAAATAATCAAAACAAATTTTAGTTCATTTTGACAATTAAATAGATTGCATAAAAAATCTCAATTTTCATATAAATAATATTTTACAACTATTTTAAAAAAAATATTGCGCTTACATTAATTTTAAAATATGGAATAAATATTTTAATTGAATATTTTATCTATATTTAGAAAAAATATGAAAAATATATTCAAAAACCTCTCACGAAAAATATTTATAAAATATATATCTATGTAATATTTCTGGCTGTTAGGGTATACTTGATTAGGAAATGCGACCATTAACATTTTTTCCTAAGTTTTATTTTTGTCATATTTTTATTTCAACCAGCGGTACACCGCCCCTTTACCAATATTAATACAACCAAAATGAACTGTGTTCCAACACTATAGAGTAGCTCTTTTTATGTGTCTCTGAGCTTACTGTCTATGCAGTGGTTGCAGCTGATTGAGCAGTTCTCATTGTCTTACTTTATTAATTACTACGTTTACCAAGGAAATATACTTATTCTAGCTACAAACTATTACACCACCAACAACAAAAATAAAAATAAATGAAAGAAAATATGGAAAAGTACGAGTAGAGGATCAACAAGACAACTAATTATTCATTACTACTAGTGATTACAGCAGACTCAGCAGTCCTCATTGTTTTGGTTCATTAAATCGTTTTGTCTCGTCCTCTCGCATTTGTAGCAAGACCCTGTTGTGTCGACAATTGCGCAAAATTTATTTTCTTATTTCAAGCTGAAATACGAAACAATTAAAACTTATATTAACAATTATGATGGATAAATACTATTTTGAGTTAGTAAATACACAGTTATATTACGTACATACTAGGAACGATTATTCTTTAAAAATGACTGTATAAATCAAACCGTTTTGTAAAAATTAAGTGTTTCTGTGCCGTTTTAGAAGCCAAATGGCCAGGCGAAACACGTATATTTCCTTTAGCGCGATCACAAACCAAGGTGGTAGGTGGGTTCCGTGCATAAGTGTGAAGCGACAGTCTTCTCTGGGCAACTTGGTACGTCACTCAGCATAGGAGATCGCACGCTACATAGCGCCTTTGAGGTGCCAACGCTTCCCGAAGGGTAAGCCTTGTGAAAGGAACGGAGTCGAATAAAAATGAGTAGCGAAGGATCGCGCCATCTCGCCGTTCGCACTCCTAACTTCTAACAGTGCAGATCGCAGTTACCAAATGATCACGGTCATTAAGTAACCACAAGGTTATCGTAATCCAAATATAAAATATCCTTTATGTGTTCAAAATTAATGAAAAACTAAATAGTATTCAATTATTGTAGCTCGGAGATAGTGGATGAATAGCTAAAATAGGAAATAAATGAGGCTCTATAAAGTGGCTCTTATCAAGATTTATTCCCAGAAGAAAAATTGTAGGAATACAAGGTCATTGCATATAAATTTAAATATGATACAGGTATTGTATCGAAATCAAGTGACATTTAAGCAAATACTAAGATGGCAACTAGATGACCGCTATTTGCCCCAGATTGGAGGAGATAGAACAGAAATTACATTACACACTCAAATGAACATTTAAATTAATGGGACACAAATACTAAAGATTCAATACTACTACATTAGATTGAATATTAATGCATGTATGCACGTATGTAGATTAACAAACAATATTATTTAGAAGGAGCATGTCGTGACAGAATACTTCTTACTTCATTTTTTATCACATATTAATATACAATATTTTCCTCCATGCACGTATAAACATATGCTATACAAGTGGCTGCTATCCGTACCGCCATCTGTCGTGTTATCCGCACACGTGATTAAGTAACAACTGTTGTTAAAAAAAAAATATTCAGTCCAGTAATGGTAACGTCCGCTTCTTTGTCTATATTTCGTTCTTCTAATGTATGCTACATCTATGTATGTACCTATATTTATACAAGCTCATTTTCGCCTTTCAAAAACGTCAAATGCATATAACGAAAACGCACTAGACTGAAAATCAACTCCGCTAATACATGTAATTAACTTAATCGACTATTAAACTTTGACATTTGGAATGAGCACCGTTAGAAATGCGCCTGTGTGCCTGTGATTGGACGTAATAACGCATTAGCAATAACGTGATTATAGGTTCCATTTTGACGGACATGTATTGCTTTATTAAGTTCTTAATTAACATCTGATGATCGTGATTTTTGCATGCATGACTCCGTATTCGTGCTGATCCTGAAGTAATAACCGAGTGGGTGGTTTAAAAAAGAGGAATGAATTACTTTGAAAGGTGTTGACATTTTAAAATTGCTTTTTTTATGAAAAAAGAAATATCTATGAAAACTGCAACACGTACAAGGATTCTCAGTTAATCCACAAAAAACAAAGTTGGTTGCTTCTTTGGAAACCATTGTGGAAGTAAGAGATTTAATAGGGACGGTATAATGGGCACTTAGCTCAAGTGCTTGGACTATACGTGCTCACCCTAACTTAATGAATGAATGATTCTATGGTTAAATTATATTGCAAACTTGGAATTACTATTTAAAAACGTCATTGTTATTTAATTAATTAAAACTCATGTTATTTACCTGAGATAAATCTTTTAGTATACTTGGTAATTTTCATTGGCAGTCATTTTGATATTTTTAAAATAAAATTCAACGTTTTCTTACATGCGATAATATATTAGAGATGAAACTTTTAAGCGCTCAATTTAATATAAATAAGCACATTTGACATTGAATATTCGAGCAGAGCACAGAGAACAACAGCTTACCATAACATCCCCGGTCATACTAAAGAATAAATGGGGGTAACTGCCTCTTCGTAATTTTTTTAATGCTTCTGAGCACATTCTTTCCATTCATGTATTAATTTGGCAACTTCTTACGCATAATAATAATAATAATGGAAGTTTAATCGCTGTATCAACATACAGAGAACGTCAAATATGTAAGTATAATAATCTTAACATAGAACTAGAATAACTTAAAAAACAAGGACATGTTTCAATACTTTTCACATATACAACAAACAACAGACATAATAACATTTGAAAATTAAAAATATCATAATATTCATCCACTTTATATAATGCCGTTTTCAGTAATGACTTTTTTATTTCCTTATGAAACTTTGTTTCACTTAGAGTCTTTGTATTATCCGGTACCACATTATAGAACTTCGGACCCCAATAGTCTATAAATTGCTGCGATGAGCAGAGTCGGTGAAAAGGTGTTTCCAACGTTTCCTTAGTTCCTAAAAGCCTGTCTACAGGTATCTCTAGGGCTAGACCGCATAATGCTCATATCGATCTTTTTTGTAGTAACAGTATTCTTGAGGCTTCCAAAGATCCTCCCCAAAACAGTATGTCATATGAGGCTATGGCATGGAAAGTTAGTAAAGTATGCTGTCTTTGCTACTTCATGTGTGGCACACATTTTCATTCTTCTTATAGAATATACCGCTGCCACCACAGTTCATGTATATTTGTCTTCCAACCCAGCTTACTTTCTATATGTATTCCCAGGAATTTTATTGACGATTTTGCTTTTATTCCATGTGAAAGCTTCAGATGTTGCGTCTTGTCGTTATTCATTTGCAATTTGTTTGCTTGAAACTATCCATCCAGAGCCATCAGTGCGCTCTGTACGCCATCTCGGACTTTGCTTTCGCTATTGCCTCTCACCATAATCGAAGTATCGTCCGCATATAGTGTGGCTCCACAATGTTCAACGTTAAGCAATAAATCGTTGATATATATTATAAATAATATAGGTCCCAGGACTGAGCCCTGCAGCACTCCTGTGGTAATATTCTCGACTTCCAACTCCAGATTCATCCAACTTACCAACTGCTTCCTGTCTGAAAGGTATGAATGAAGTAGTTTTTGCGACACACCCCTTACTCCATAGTAAAATAATTTATCAAGTAGTATTCCCCGATCTACAGTGTCAAATGCCTTAGTCAAATCTATGTAAACCATAAAGCACAGCTAGTGGCATCCAGGATCGTCAATGTCCACATCTGTATCAGTTACTACGTTTATAATGAAGTGAACGCTGCTGTTTTGAATTATTTACCATTTTAAATATTTCATGGCAAAAAAATGCCACGCTTTTAATCTATTACCGGTGCCTCCACCATTCCTGCAACAGTATTTTAAAAAAGCGTTTCTTCAATTTCTTGTAGACAACTATTCATCTAAACCCACACACACACAACACACATTTACCTTCATACTTTATTGAAATTTACGCAACTTAAGTGAATACCTGCCGCATCGCAGATATTTTATTTCGTACGATAAGGAAAGGAAATGGAAAATACATTTATATGACAGGAAAAGCGAAAAACTATAACAAGCTTCGCGGCTACGGATGCCGGCTGGTGCCCCCTACGCGCTCACCAAACCCCAAAAGGAGGCAAAATAACAGCAGAAATATGCATGAGGCAACAGTGGCAAACAACGCATCTCTGGTACCTAACCGGGTCGACGCGCTTTTGATATCGTAGGGGAAGCGCAATATAGGCGGAATGACCTAAAAGTAAAAGTACTTTTCAAGTAGGAGAGCACGTTTCCCTTCAGTTACCGGCAAAAAAAACAGGAATTCCTGGAATAATATGCTAATGTCCCTCTGTAAAATGGTGCCGCAATTATAATAATAACGAAGGGCGGGACATGAATGTGTTAACTCTACAATTCTCCTCCTTAGGATTGCGAAGAAGGATTTCCTTTTGTAGCTGTGTGAATTTTGCTTGTTAAATTTCAATTTTTTCGCTTCCGAAACAATGCTTATTTAAGACAAACATGATGCAACTTCCAATGATGAATTTAATAGCAAAAGTAATGAATGGTATTATAAATTCTTTGATAGGAAAGGTGCAAATCGTTTACTTGTTCAGCATGACTAATTGTACAGCAGAAATATCAAATGCTCACCATGATATATTTTTTAAAATTTAACTTGGATATAGAATCCGTTGTATCTTTTATTCTTGCTGCATTTATAACGTTCAATCTTATTCCTCTCAGAAAGTGTAAGCTGCGAGAAAGCCATGACTCCTCTATGATATCATATACTCTCAAGTGCAGCCCTCTTGAGTTGCGCAGTGCTTCACAGTTCGAGCAAACGTGGAGAAAAATCTAATCCTATTCCCCACAGAATTTATATCATGCTTCTTCTACTTACCCTGAGCCTAGTCAGAAGTTCTTCTATTTCTCAAAGCTCCTAATTTGAAAGAACGAGGAGGCTAACCTCCCTATAAGCTTTTAGCAATTAAAAAATCTCTAGGTGACTTATCCAATCGTGTCCCTAAATATATTAATAAACATTTGACATATTCATGTAGAGCAAATATGTATACAATATGCGACGTTGTCAATACTCTCCTCGACTAAACTTAAACCTACTTAAATGCTCATCGGCGCAATGCATTTGAAGCTAAACCAAGCTTAACGATTTAAGGATGCTTGAGTTAAATGCGGCTTTAATCTAAAACGGTACAAACGGCAAAAAGAAATGTTTTCGAAGCATTAAGATGTATAATTAAACCACTAACAGAGCTCCAGAGCAATGTTGGCAGACCTGTGCAGAATCGATCACAGAAACGGCAGTAAAGTTAATAAATTCGCAATGTGATTAAAAGAGAAATAGTACTGGACCAAGAACCGAGCCCTGCGGCACCCCAAGATATGTTGGGGAAGTGAAAGAATTGAAACTTTTCGGTTTACCAGATATTTTGAGGTACTGAACACAATTATATACATAAACCAAAACTAATCAACAGCCACACGCCGTAATAATGAAGCTACTGTGTGAGGATGCAGTAGAATGCGCGCCTTAACCCACCGAAAGCATACGATTTGATTCTTACATGAGTAAGCAGCTATAATTGTTAAGCGAGTGCGCCTAAAAGCTTGCTGCCTTATTTGTAATTAATATATTATTTTTTTAAGATGACTCAGCAATCTATTAAACATGGAGCATGGCATTCCAATATCTTAAATTGCTAAACATGAGGATAAAGAATTAGCAATTAGGAAGTTGTATTGATGGTCGAACTAAAATAAGAGGCGACAACATGAAGAAAATTGGGTGATACACCTATGAATACATATTTGCCCAATTCGAGATATTTTCTCAAGCTATCGAAATATTTTGTTCTGGGCTTATAATAGAGTTTATTTCCTATTACAAAGAATTACAATAAAATAATAATAATAACAAATATTAAGAATAAAAACAATAGTTAGAAGAAGTGGAATTTAAAACACAGCAAGACAGGTAAGTTTGCAGGTTCAACAGGTGTTTCTTCCAAATTATAGGCAAATTCAGTAACACTTTGCTTCATACTAAAAACTAAAGCACAAGATTTATTTGAAATACAAATATAATTGTACTTATCAAAATAAGCGATTATTTTCCAATTACAAATAACAGTTTATTAATTAAATCAATCAATTAAAAAATGAAACTTCTGAAAATTTTTTACATAGGGTGACTTGTAAGCGGACGTATTCCTTTGAATATTTGAATATAGACATGATATTATACCTCAATTGCTATAAATTTGACCATAATATCTCACTATGACAAGTTAGCCGTTTCAGAGATATTTTTATATTTTGTTTTACAAAAAAATGGAACTCTCTCTGCTAATAATTCAAAATTACAAACAATAATAAGGATCAATATAAAAGATTGTAAATTTTTTAGTTAGTAAATACTACACCACAACTTATGTAAGAAAAACCTTTTCATTATATTCTTAGACAAAAATATTATACCTCGAACCTGTATTGACAAAAATAAATTGAATAACTATTACCCTCTCATCTCGAAAATTTTATAGGACATTAAATGCATAAATTTTCTTAAAAACCTCTGTGATTTATTACTCTTCGAATGACCTATAAAGTCTTAACCATTGCTTTTTAAATAAGATAAATTTCTTCAAAATTATTTAACCGGTGTTGATTTCTTATTATTATTTTTTTCCTTTTTTTTGGTATTCCGGTTTTTTCTTATTAATTATACAATGTTTTTACGTTTCGGAATTTTTGTTTATTCCTTTTTCATCATTTCAATCCTACAATTCAAAATATTAAACATTACAATTTAAAATTTAACAAGTTACGATTTTAAAATTCAAAATAGTAATTATAAGGCAAAATTGTTTACAACTTACATTTAGGTGTTTTCATATTTATTCACCTTTACGGTGTTGTCAAAGGATTCTTTTAATTACATTTTAAAATTGTAAACGACACGTTAATACATTAACAAATATCGACAAACAAACATATACTAAAGCGCAACGCCGTTCAGTTTTGTTTTCAATAACAGAAAACAGGCCGTTTTTTATTTAAAAATTTACGCGAAAATCGCCTCTACATTTCCACGATAAGGTGCACGACGACTCAATTCGTTTTTCCTTTAGAATTTGCTATAATCAAATTATTATAAATGTGACTTAAGTTATTTATATCATTTTTATCGTTAATTGCATTTTCATTATTTTTAATATGCCACATTTCTTTGAACAGTCTTTTATAATAATTATTTTCAATATTTAAAATTTCCGTTTTATTAAAATTAAATTTATGGTTATTATTTAGTGCATGTTTTGCCAGAGCAGTAGAGTTTACATTTTGTGTATTTATGCTATATTTGTGAGAGTAAATTCTCTTCTCTATGTATTGTTGTGATTGTCCAATACACACTCTTCACAGTTTTCACAGTTAATTTTGTAAATTGTATGTGTTTGCTTATTAAAATCTATTGGTTCTTTAGTTTTTGTGAACCACTTTTTATTTGTGTAATTTGGTTTATGAGCAATGTTGATTTTGTATTGTTTCAGAATTTTTGTAAATTCTCTGATAATTGTTCTGTGTATGGTATGGAATATATTTTTTTGTTCTCTCTTTATTTTGGTCCTTATTTTGTGGGTTGGTTTTAGTTTTATTTTCATTTTGTGTTAATCTTTTTTTTATATATTTATCTATAAAATGAATTGGATAATTATTATTAATTAACATTTCTTTTATTTTTATTAATATTTTGTTTGATACTGGTTTTTTTGGAGAAAGCTATGCACCTGTCCACTAAGTTGTTAATCGTACTTATTTTGTATCTTGTGGGTGTTTGTGGTAAAAAGTTTAAATACCTTCCACAATGCGTTGGTTTAAAATACCAATTTGTGCAGATTTTTTCATTTTTATGTGAGATTGTTATGTCAAGAAAATTTATTGATGAATTATTTTCATTTTCTAATGTGAATTGAATACGTTTATGATAGTTATTGAATTTTTCTAATATGTATTGTTCTTTGTTTTGAGGTATTGCCAAAATGCAGTCATCTACATATCGTTTAAAAAATATAATATGTGTATTGTTAAATTTTGAATTGTAGGATTGAAATGATGAAAAAGGAATAAACAAAATTCCGAAACGTAAAAACATTGTATAATTAATAAGAAAAAACCGGAATACCCAAAAAAAGGAAAAAAAATAATAATATTAAATAAGATATAAATTGTGAATAATACCTTTAATAACACTGAGAATTTTTTATTTATTATCTCCAAAAATTATTCATAAATTAGTTACATACCACCACGAAGTGAAGCACAAGTGAAGAAATCAAATTATGATTAGGAGAATTAACTCCAAGTACTTTGTCTCAAACCTGATTAGGTGTAAGAAGAAGCCTAAACTAATAATTAATTATTAATTACTTAGGAACCTTTATATATAAGCCAATGAAAAACAAATAATAACAAAAAATACAATGTAAAACAGGGAACACGGAAATCACACTTACTACAAATTTTGCCACAAAGTTTAGCATAGTGAATACGATGGCCACATTCAAATGAATACATCTGCTTATCGTCCTGTATAATGTACTTTGAAATAATTACAATTTTCAACAATATTCACAAAGACAAAAAATTACAACAACTCCCAAGATCCTTGAGGAACTCCAGACGTATACTAAGAGGATAGAATTTTAACAAAGCAATCAAAAACTTCAAATACCTACATGTAACTTTCCAAAAATCAAAAACTACTGCGTTCATTAAATACTTTTAAAAAGTCTATGAAGTCCAGAAATATTATGTGTAAAAGAATGTGATTATTACTACACTTGAGTTACCTTTTGCTGATCTATAACAGATAGTTGACAAATTAAATGATAAATATTAAGTCTATATTTATTTTATTGGGTAGTTTAATTCAAAAACTAAAATCGAAGCCAATTTACAGTAATATGAACAATAAAGAAGTTTTCGAGCGAAGTAATTCCTATTACATAAATTGTTATCTAACCTCAATTTCGCAAAATTTTCCACCCTTAAATAACACGTCATATAATTCCAGCGCAGAGCAAAAAAAATGTGGTGGTAGCACAACGGAGTTTTTATTGGTGAATATATAATGTTTTATCGTACTTAATAACCGCGACGCGATTACAACAGAAAACCGGACTTCATTGCATTAGCGTGTACAATTACCTTAGTAAAGGCGCGATTGCTCGAACTTTACATCAACAGTCGCGTTGTATTATGAGGTAAAATCATGCGAAATTTGCATGTATAACCTAGTAATAATTACTGGTCACATTTG
The DNA here is from genome assembly GCA_004143645.1 of Protaetia brevitarsis. Taxonomy (NCBI): domain Eukaryota; kingdom Metazoa; phylum Arthropoda; class Insecta; order Coleoptera; family Scarabaeidae; genus Protaetia; species Protaetia brevitarsis. The sequence goes on from RXPK01001988.1 coordinate 73,310, forward strand.
CGCTGGGTACGCGGAAGTACGTAGGCACTCACAGGAGGGATAATATAATATGTTTGCATAAGCCTTTCAGCTTAAGATTATTTTCATTTTGTGCGTGTGATAATTAAAACTTTTTAACGAATTTTTTTATTTTCAGAGAAAGATTGATTAAGTCAGGAGTTACAATTTCACATTTCATTACAATAATCCCTCAATATCTTACAATTAGCCTAATTACATTGCTTTAAACAATTTAAATACAAAGCATTATATCGATTCATTTACACCAACTCATTATATATATATAAGAATCCGTTTTCGCAATCTAATACACCATTTCATCGTGGTGTGTTTGCAGAAAATATTACCCACAGCACGACAATAATGTAAGGCGGAGAGTACTGTTGTTGCCTGCAAATATGTTCGTAGTTCGTGTAGTGATATCTGCAGCGCTGATGCTGTTTCTGATGCTACTTGCGCTGCTGCATCGCCAATGCCAATATTTTAACATTAATGGTGTCCTTAAATCACATTGTTAGTAAATGTGTCGTTACTGAACGTATAAACAACACGACATATATCGGGAACAAGGATCAGAATAACATGTCTTTCCGAATAAGCCGCATGATAAATTCCCCAGATTTTATTCTTTATCAATAGTTTCCTGTGCATTCAAAAACAATAATAAAAAAAGATAAAATCAGTGTTTATTATATTCATTAATATCCTCAGATTGAAATGTGAATGAATAGTAGAAATGCTAAAAAAACGTCTGAATCTAAAGGCCGCTTTATAGTTCGCAATTGTTTGTATTGCGTGCAATAAAATATTAGAACACGTTCTATTCCGTGCAATACCAATAAGATTGGACACAGCTGATCGAAATCCATTGAATGCGCATGCGCCATTTGCATTGCACGCAATACAAAAAATTACGAACTGTTTAACATTTTTCACTTAAGTCCGATGTGCAATCACTATTTCAAAAGCCGCCGACAAGCCTTTCAAAAGTGCCCCTAAAGCTATCGGGCTAAAATTAAAGCAAATGAGTTCTACTGTCACACATATTTTAAATGCCAAAAATTAGCTCAATTGATACCACCCCATTCGAGATATTAGCATAAGGGTGAAACAATCAAATTGACGCATTAAACTCAACTAAAAAAATAACAATAACTTCCAACTACGTGTACGGATATAAATATTATTTTGTTGTTATATTTTTTTTATGTTTCGATACTTTTATAACTAGAAGGGCTGAAACATACATACAGATAATCCCGAAATTGATGGATGAACAACAATTTTAACCCTTAAATAAACAATAACAAATTGCTCCTACTAAGATCATTCAAAGAGATTTTAATTTTTATTTACATCTTCTACCACACAGAAAAAAAAAACTGAAATAAATATATAGTAAACCTAAATGTATACAATTTAATATCACAAAAAGCCCAGTCAGCACCTTGGACCAAACTCAAAAAACCACCCCTAAAAGGGGAAACTAATGATAACTCTGAACTGAGTGAACGGATTAACTTTTTAATAGAATGCCTATAATCAGTGTTTACTTGCATAATTTTTTTGAACGTTATAGCTTAAGTACTTCCTGAAATTTTATGGCTTATCGGAGCAGAGCCTTTAAAGAAAATCCGTTTATTTGTAAAAATAGTTAATGCGTCAAGGGTCGTATAGTTTAAATCGCTGAAAAACTGCTTTTTTATGAAGTCGCCGTTGACTATGGCTGCATTAAAAACAAACCCACTTTTTTGTCATATTTTAAAACCAATCAAGCTAAATAAAAATATAATAAGTTATATCTACTTTCTTACAACTTTTTCCCTTGTTAATAATATAGTTATGATCAGCCAACCAAATAATAAAAAAAAAATATTTGATGATCTCTCTATCTCCTTTAATATCCGAGATCCTCATTGTAAACATTGAAAAAGTTTTGTCGGTCATACAGAATCGCGAACGCGTATTCATCTATTTCGGCTGAAGCGGCGTGCGTTATTTCGGGTACATTACTAGCAGATTTACATTTGACGATCGCGTACGGAAGTTAGGGTATTGGTTAAGGGGTTAAATTGAGTGCGATGCAAAACAGATATTAAGGATAACTAGTCGATCGAACATATATGTATGCTGCTAAAGAGTTAGATAGGTTACGGCATGATATTAAGATAGTTAGTAGGGTAGTACGTATTGCTGTGGTTTATACAACCCATTTATCAGTATATTTTAAGTTGCATATTTTTGTTTGTTGTTTGTCTGATCAGCTGATTTTCAATTTACTGAGAATTTTCACAATTTTGTTTTGTCTTGATTAATTTTAGTTTAAGAGCTTATTGTATGATTTTATTTTGTAGTGTTAAGTTTTTTTTAATTAATCCAGTCATTCATATGTCTATTGTTTGCTTGTGCTGATTTTATGCGTATTCTATTAAATATTGTTCTACGTCTGCGTTGTATGATTTTTGAGAGAGGGATTTTTGTAAGAAAAACAATTGTAGGATTTTGTTAAGGACTTCCTTGTTCGACTATTAACGTGAGTAGAGTGAGTTTTTAAATCTTTGTTGACATTTTGTAAACCGTTTTGATACTGAGAAATTTAACTTTTCTTTTTTTAATTATAGTCAATCAAGGAATTTTTATTATAATAATTGTTAAAGTATTAAAGTGTGCACTTTATAGATATAGGATCAATTATTATTATTTTTGTTTAGAAAGATTTATTTTAGTTTTTTCTCTCGTTTATTTAAAGAGTTTCATTTTTCTGTTAATCTATTTTGCTGTATCATTTTTATTTTTCAATCACCTCGTTTGGGTGAGTAGTAGAATTGTCCTATTTTAAATTAGAGTCAAGTGCAGTTTTTATTTTAGGCCAGAACCTTCAGTCCAAGATTTTTTTTTTCTACACCTTTGTAATTTAACCCGTTGTGAAAAAAATAATTTATTGTCTTATTAGCGTCACTGGGTAAAAAATTCTGTTCTTTAATTTTATATTAAACCCTTTCAATTTTTCGTGTAATTAAGAAAGTCTGATTTCATTCACTAACAATTTATTTTCGTGGTTGGATTAAAGTTTTAATTCGCGAGGATTACGCTGAGATTAATAGTCTTTTGCGTTCATTAACATCTTTTCTGTTGAGCTAGCTAATATTTTATTTTATTTTTCATTTTGCATTTTTCATTTATTTCAATTTGTACACAGCAGTACTTATTGCAGAATATTTTATACCTTTAACGGTCTGAATTAGTGTTAAAGTATGTTTTTTTTTAGCATGGTTGGGCTATATAAATAAATATTTAAAATATAAATCTTTAATTTCAAAACTCAAAAGGATAATAATTTGCCGGCTATCAGTAACAAGCTGGGACTTCTTTCCAGATTCTGCTCCGAGAATAAGCTTTCCCATGATCTTCCCTCACTCCTTAACGAATACTGGGAGATAACTGAAGTCGTTGCACGAGCGCGAATATAATAACAATAATTAATTGGTCAGAAATTTACAGTAGACTCGCGTGTAGTAATCACATTTTTGGTTGTTCACATAGTTCAGTTTTTCACATAATTGCGAGGCTGCTGTATTATATTTCGTTATTAAGAATCATAAGGAAATTATTTAGTTAGAGTAGGAACATTTCAATAGTTATGCAATCCACATAGTACTTAGAATAGGTAGCCTCGTGTAGTAGATGCAAGCTAGCTTTTTATAAATAAGCAAAGGCCTAGCACTGCTTCCCAGATCTTGCTTAATTTAGATATAAATTAACTAAGATAGTTCTATTTTTCGACATTCATTCAAAATACATCCAAATAATATCTGGTCCGAGTGAAATTCATGTACAAATCAAGCCGATCACTGGTTTCAGGAAGTGGCTTGCTGTAAGTGCTTTCTATCAGGAAAGAGCAAGCGCGATCGAAAGTAAAATAGACTGGTTGATCCAGAAAGTCCTGAGGCTATTTGGCAAAACTAAATTTTAAATATATTGTGCAATACTGGTGATAATTATAATCCCATAGAAAAATTATGAATTGAAACACTTGTTTTACATATGGAAAGGCAACCTTTAATTCTCGTAAACACCGTATATAGCCTACAACTATACCAAAGTAACAAAGAATGAGTCAGAAATATAACGGAAACACGGTAAAATAACAAAAAAGCTAATTACTTACCTAATAGACATAAATATCTGCTATATAAGCACTTATAACTGTTTACTTCTTTATATTACAATACCCAGACAAGCATTTTACATGCTTAACAGTTACAACAAAACAGTAATTAAAAGCCTCTGCCTCTATAGTAAAAAAAAAAGAAATAGAATAAAAAGTAAGGTTAATTAATAGAACGCATATAAATACGTATATACATCTAACTTACGTCACGAAGGTACAGAAACGGCACGCACCTACCAGTTCGCAAAGCAATTGCATTACGCTTAGGCGGCAACATCTTTTATTTAAACCGCGCATCGGAAGTGCATTTCACTCATTACTCTGCAGTAGCTGTAATAGTACGCTCGAAACGGAACAAAGGAACATAATTAGCTACGTAATGGCTACTTTACTGACATTCCAAGAGGTCCAATTTGATGTTGAACAGACAGTGTGGAATCGCGAATAGTTTCCCTCAACCCGTATCTACTTTATTGTCTATTATTTAATAAAGTGAATGTTAATGGTTATGGTATAATTCTAAATATAAATACTTCTATTTATAGGTATATCATGGAAATGGACAACGTGTACGTTAACACGTAAGGTAATACGTCACGTAATAGCCTTTGACGTTATAAGCACATTGCCAAGTATCTTATTGTGTTAAAATGCATCATTCTTCATTTGTTGTTTTTCTTTTAATGTTATCGGTTTCATCTCTTCAGTTTTTTGTTTGTTCATTTTAACGAACCAAAAGTCTAAGACGAATATATTACACTATTAACTACAAGTTTTATAGTTATGAAATGACATTAGTGATAGGTGAAAGACATAACCTCAACTGTCAAAAGTTGACAGCAACAACAAAATTATTAAATATTGCGAGTATACGATTTCAAAAATAATAAGTTTTATAGTTATGAAATAACATTAGTGATAGGTGAAAGACATAACCTCAACTGTCGAAAGTTGACAACAACAACAACATTATTAAATATTGCGAGTATACGATTTCAAAAATAATAAGTTTTATAGTTATGAAATAACATTAGTGATAGGTGAAAGACATAACCTCAACTGTCGAAAGTTGACAACAACAACAACATTATTAAATATTGCGAGTATACGATTTCAAAAATAATGACTATCAACGTGATTAACTACCTTGAGAGGGTCAGTGCTCATTGTTATTTACTACGAAAAAATGTATTTTTGAAATTCCTTTTTCTCAGCTGTTAATTAACGTATTGTCATTTTTTTAATATGTACATAAGGGCTTCAGATTTAATTAAGACTGACAATATTTCAAAATTTTATTCGAATTTGAAAAAGAAACAAACTATTATTGAAGTTTTGTAACTTCTCTTTGCCAAGAGTTTTTTTTTTTTCAAATCCTCAGCTATAAATTATCTTTTGATATCAAATGACAAGTACGCCAAATTTGAATCGATTTGATCGAGCGATTTCCAGAAAAAAAAAAAAAACGGGAAATAAAGAATACCATTTTTCCTAGTAAATAACAATGAGCGCTGACTCCCTTAAGTTACGTGTGAAAATTTTGTTGAGGTTAAGCTTAAGACTAAGAGTCTTCGCGAACTGTTTCATGTCGACCGATATTTCAGAATCTTATGGTGAGATTCTATGTATATTTATATCGTCTGTAAGGTTATCCATAATGCATGCTTACAGTCTTGCAGAAAATCTTACAGATGCTGCAGATATACATAGAATCCCACCATTGGTTTGTTAAAAGTTGTTTCGGTGCACATATTGGAAGTGAAGTACCTATTCAGGATTGATATAAGAGGTTTGAACCACCTCAAAAATGCAAATTCTACTTGATACCCAACAGAAATCTTTAGTAAATTGTATCTCTTGCAACATAAATCCAGAAGACATTCATAAAGACAACGATGACCTTTGCCTGACCAAACTACAGACTGACGTTGAACTAATGGTCTTGGATCTTGTGTATTAATCTACATAATAATTTCTCCCCTGAATCAAGAAATTTGCCTTTACAGGCTTTTGTAATTACATATATTGAAACCTGATGTGCTAAACCCACCTTATAGTTCATCTATTTTTTTTTTTAATAAAACAATGATTTAATCTATTTTCTTTTAAAATTATTTATTATTCATTTAATTTAAATTGGAAATTTAAAAACGCCATATCATCCTTGATATTTACTATAAATGTTTGTAAAGCCAACAAGAAAAAATGCCATTTGATTATAACATAGCGAACCATGATTTTATTTTAAAAAAATAATAACGTTATTACAACAAATTTTAGAGGAATATAAAAAAATAGATTTTGTTTCTAAAATCCAAATAAAAAAAATATATAAAAATTGTCTAAAACTAGTTTTTAGAATTTGTTATAGTAAGAACATTATAGTGCATAATAGAAATTGAGAAGAAAATATTTTTTAATATCGCTAGTTAATCGTTTCCTTATAGGAGAGCAATTTATCCTTGTAAAAGGGCAAACGCTGAATGTAACGAGTGAAATGTGCACCTCTAGTCCGTATCCTTGAAATTGTAGAAATCGAATAATATACTATAAAATATAAAATGGGAACTAAAAATGATATATTTAATAGTTCACCGATTTATAAATGCATTTACACTGTTTCTATTTGTTTTATTTCTTATCAGGGTAGATAGATTTGAGGAGTGTTCACAGAATTTACTTATGAGGGGTTGCTTTTCTCACTGGAGATTGTAAAGTGAAAGTGTTTGCTAATTAGATTTGACACAAAAAAATCTGACTTTCTGACATACTGGTACACACACGACGTTTGACAATATTTTATTTTCAACTCGATGACAACTTTCTTTAACAATTATATAATATACATCAAACTATCTACCGTTACAAGTTTGGCCCCACGTTGGGCGCTAAACTTGTAACTGGTTGTACTGTAAACTTCTCCTAAACCCCTCACCACAAACTGCACTAAACTGGACGTACCTTTCGATAGCAAAGCTATCATCATCAGCAGAAACACTGAAACACTGAACTCAGTTCAGTGTTTCTGCTGATGATGATAGCTTTACTATCGTAACGTACGTCCAGTTTAGTGCAGTTTGTGGTGAGGGGTTTAGGAGAAGTTTACAGTATTACCAGTACCACAGTTTGGAGTATTTTTGTTATTGTAACTGGTTGTTGTTCTCACTAGAAATTGTAGATTAAAAGTATTTGTTAATTGGATTAGACACAAAGAAATCTGACTTTCTGACACATAAATACACACGTGATGTTTGACAATATTTTATTTTCAACTTAATGGCAACTTACTTATATACATCAAACCATCTATCGTTACCAGTTTAGCCCCACGTTGGGCGCCAAACTTGTATGGGATTGTTGTTTTCACTCGAGATTGTAGATTGGACACAAAGCAATCTAACTTTCTGATACATAAATACACATGTGACGTTTGACAATTTTTTATTTTCAACTCACTGACAACTTTCTTAAACAATTATGTAAGACACTGTAGTGTTCTATTTAATAATAATAGATAGATAATAGAAATTAAATATTTGGCTTTAATTTTGTAAGTTAATAAAAATTAATAATAAAGAATGTTTGAAATTTGATATTTTTTTCGGATAATTTTTAATAATATAAATTACAGAACGTGAACACACCATTTGGTAAAATGATTAGTTGTTGGGAAAGGTGTGTTTGGAAAAAAAGAAAGAGGAGCAGATTTTTTTTTGATAGAAGTCAAATTATTGAACATTATTAAGAAGTTTTTTTAATAAGAATAGAAATAAACGAGGTATCATTTCGGAAATTAGAAATAGAAGATTAGTGAAGTGGATTAACTTATTCCTAATGGTTTGGATGCGAAGTTGTATCTTCATGTTGATATAAGTTTGGATTCGATGTTGGAAATTCGTATTATTCAAGATCGGATTATTGTTTTATAATTGAGTTGGAATTGAAGTTAGATTAGTACCAGAAATAGAAGAAAAAAATAATAAAGATTTTTATTTGGAGATATAATGAGGTTAGTCGTTGTTATGTACACTTCTCACAGGAAAAATCGGGACACCAGCAATACAGAATTTTAAAATTTCTTGATTGTAAATGCAACTTTCGGAGGACGTAGTCACTTATCATAGCCATAAATCACTTAATTATGTATATTACTGCGATCAAAGGTAACGACTAGAAATTTAAACAGAAAAATAAATATATAGAGAGAGAAAGGTTTATGTATAGAATAAACAAATCGAAGTTTCGGTTGCGGCGTTTCCTTTAGAAATACCAATGAAAAAAAATACATAATAACAAAAAGAACTCTCGAATAGACGGCTTCATTTAGAAATATATATGTATTTAACTTGTTTGATGTTATGTGGAGATAATTCTTTTTTAAGAAACATGTGGTGATGGGATTTTATTATTTAATATTATGTTACTTGTTAGCGCTGCTTTGATATTAGTTACTTCGATTTATGCTCGCGAGTATTAGTTTAGCAATAGACAATATGTCAGTCAGCCTCCTCAGTTTTGGGATAATGCGATTTTCACAGATTTATTGACTACACTATTATTGATGTATTAATTACTATTGTTGTTTAATATTCTTAAATATTGTATTACTATAAAGGTTTCTTCTATCTATAAAAAATTACCAAAACCAGGTTTAATATTATTTATAAAATTCTTAAATAGAGCAATTAAGTTCGCTAGGAAATTATTTATTTTATGAACCCTCCGTATTTTCAGGAAATATATCTTAGCTATCGCCTGTGTAATCTGAGGTCGTTGATCTATTTTCTTGAAATATGGCCAACACTGGGTCTCTATACAAATTGTCTTTATGTAGCACAGGTTTATTAACAATTATTTAAAATATTATTAGATTTTATAATATATAACAAACATTGTAAGAAAGCATATTGTTCGTCAATCTAAGTTAGTGCTAAGATATTTATTTTTGAATTTGATACATTTAATACTTTTTCGTTGCTACTGCCTAAAGCTGTGTTACAGACCAAAAGTGTTAGCAATATTTCAATAAAATAGAACAACATTGGATTATACAGGCGATAGTTAAGATATATTTCTTGAAAATACAATAAACGGAAGGTTAATAAAATAAATAATTTCTTTGCGGAATTAATTGCTGTAAAAATGTTATAAATAATCTTAAACTGTTTTTAGTAATTTTTAAAACAGAAAAATATTTTGTAGTAATACAATATTTAAGAATACTAAACAACAACAATAATGAATAAATCAATAATAGTGTAATTAATCAATGTGAAAATCACATTGTTTAAAAACTCAGGAGGCTGATTGACATATTGTCTATTACTAAAGCAATACTCGCGAGCATAAATCAAACTAAGTAACTAATATCGTAGTAATAGGTAATATAATTTTAAAATCCCATCGCCATGTTTTCTTAAAAAAAGAATTATCTCTATATAACATGAAACAAGTTAAATACATATATGTGTATTTCTAAATGGTGCCGTCTACTCAAAAGGCCTTTTATTTGTTATGTACTTTGTTTGCATTAATATTTCCGTATTCGGTATTTCTAAGGAAACACCGCCACCGAAATTCCAATGTGTTTATTTAATGTATAAACTTTTTTAAATTTTTAGCTTTTACCTTTGATCCCAATAATACCCACAAAAAAGTGATTTATGGCTTTGATAAGTGCATATATTCTCTGAAAGCTGCATTTACACCCAAGAAATTTTAAAATTCACGATTGCTGGTGTCCCGATTTTTCCTGTGAGAAGTGTAATTAGTAAATTAATTGTGTTTTAATTAGATATTAAAACAATTTCCAAACCGTTTTCACTGTTTTAAAATTAAGAATTCACGTAGTGTCAAGTCACAAAAGTCAATTGACATGTAACAATATATCAAACTAGCTACCGTTAAGTTATTAAGTTTTTTTTCTGTGCTTTTGCGAATCAATTGTGGCGCCACAATGCCATAACTGCCTATCCCTATTATTATTACAATAAATTTACATTATTTATTTATCCCAGCTCCATCCGACGAAAGTAATTACACTGTAATTATATCAACCTTGTGTTTACAAACACCTTTTTTCACTACACAAAAAAGAACAGCAATTTGCATGTCTAAATAGTTTTAGCAGATTTTGCTCCGTAGCTTACATCGAAGGATTACAAGGTTAGGCAAATCCCCTCTGTGGTAAACGAAAAAAAGAGACTGCATCGAACTCTAATTACTCACTTAATTGTTTTTAGCATCAATTCCACGCTCGTAAGCCTTTAGTAAAACAATTTATACCGCGCTGTACGATGATGGTATATGGTGTTTATAGATAAGAGCGACGGGGATTTACCGGGCGCTAAAATCAGATAATCTCGATTAATAAAACAGTTAACTCTCTCTCCAGTTCGTAGAGGCAACGAACGACCTTCGTATTTTTTTCGGCACAGGTCGAGAACCCGCGTAGCGACGCACGGACGGGCACGATTCAGTGGCGGATCGTTGATTAAGGTGCATGGTATGATCATATATCTTATTCCCAAACAGAACCAGGAAAAAACTTCCCTGGACTTCACTATATTTAGATATTTAGTGGCTATGGAATTCGAAAACATACTGCTGTGTACAAAAGAAAATGCAAAATGAATTTTAAAAATGAAAATTAAATTAACTAGCTCAGCGAATAAAAATAAAAGGCGCAAAAGAACAATTAAATTCAGGGTTACCCTCGCAAATTAAAACTTGAATTTAATCATGAAAAGTAAATTGTGAGTGAAAGAAATCTGACTCCAAAAATTGAAAATGGTTAAATAAAAATAAAAGATCAGAATTTAGAATGACGTTAATTCACAATCAAAAAATTTTATGATATTAAAAAAAAAACATTTAATTACAAATTGCAGTAAAAAATAACCGTGAGCTTAAGACTCTGGCCGAAATCAAAAACTGCATAAATCTAAATTTACAAAAGGACAATGCAAAATCCTTTAACAAACAAAAGACAAATTTGTTCAAGAAGATAATTCTTTTTTACCAAATATCCACGTGGTTTCAAAATTTAACACACACTAAATTAATTTAAACGTGGACAGATCAAGTAAATTTACAAAATTGAAATTTAAATACAAGCACAATGCTTCTAATCACCCAAACCGTGGAGATTAATTATTAAAAAACAAATCAGCAAACTAGAAAACGGAAAAATTAAACTCTTAAAACTTAAAATACCTTCCAGAACAAATATAATAAATGATCCTATATCTAATTTGTGTACACAAGAATATAATGCCAATTATTAAAGAGTGAGTTCCTTGATGGATGATATAATTTCAAAATAACCGAAACAAAATTTTTATAAATCAAAATGAAATCACAAAAAGGAGCAATAAATAAAAATTTACATGTACTTACACACGACATCAATCTCGGAACTGAGCGCCTCCCAGGGATAACAGTCGTATAAATATTAACAGCTGCGTGCAACCGCAACGCACAAATCGCAAAGAAAAAACTTCTAGAATATACATTGAACAACATATACAATACTGGTGAACGCAATATGTACAATTGAATAAAATTAATTTAAACAACTGAAAAATTAGAAGAATAAATAAAATAAATTCAATTAACAAAATCTTATATAAAATAAACATTAATTTTTGAGAAAATTTGCCCGAAACATTGATAAAGACAAATCAAAATATGATCACTGAATTTACAAAAACCGGGGTGCCAGACCACAGCAATACGTTAATCCCGAATAAACATTTTCAACAGCCTGCGAAATAATTAGAAAAACGTGGTAGTTGAAACCATGCATAATGTTATTATACACTCTAGTGGTGAAACCCATATTAACCTATGGCTGTCAGATTTAATGACTATACTAGACTTGCTAAGATACAAAGGTTAGTTTGACTATGTGTCTCACTAGAGCTGCAAAACGCTGACCAACAACTGCTGGAGAAGCCTAGCTTAAATATATGAACCCAGAATACTTCTGGGCACACCAGGATAACAATCGAAATCACAAACCCTATATTTGGAACGGACAGTGACAAAATGACTGCAAAACGTTGCTTTGATAGATGGATCAGTATATTGTCATGAGATCCAAAAATATCGACATTGTCAGTATGAACAATAACGAATACAATAGAAATAGTTGTGACAATATGGCTAATAAAGTTAAATGTAAATCTAAATTACCACTACGCACTAAAAATTGCGAGGAACTCTTTAACAGAGTACACGCAGCGGTCCAGAAGAAGTCCGCGTAGCCTTTTTTTTTTAAGTTTAGCATTGGGAATCGACCTGAACTCATCAGAACGTGTGTTAAACAGTCTTGTTCCCATCGTCAAAGGGCCTCACTGAGTCAGAGAACGTGTGTTAAGAGGAGTTCTAAGGGAGTTGCTATATATAGTATTATATGTATGAAAATCTGAGCTTTTAGGAATTTTGTGTTGAATCGAATAAATATATGATAGAAGCTATAACTAACAGCTTCTTACGGGTTTCGCCGTGCGTCAAAACTTTCGCTCGACGTTGCGCTGTTCATACTGACAGCTTCTTCAGGATAACTGAACCGAAAGTTTTGACGCACGGCGAAACCCGCAAGAAGCTGTTAGTTATAGTTACACCGGCCGTGAAAGCCTACGCAGTGTTATGATAGACGCTATAAAATATAAACACTCGGCAGAGGTAACTGGAACTGAGTCGTTCGAAAGACTGTATAATTCGTCTTGGCAATATTTAAGTGAAGTCCATTATACTGAAACCACTGGCCCAACAAATCAAGCAAGGAGTTTACCTTGGCCTGCAAAGTGCTGAAATGACTGTCTGAAACAACGGCCGATGTATCATCAGCATATATTGTCAATGAATTGATAAAATTAGTTATGTCATTTATAAATAATAAAAAAAAAACACAGGGCCAAGGATCGACCCCTGCGGCACCCCCATTCGGACAGGTAGATTAGCCGAGTGAACCGATTTTATGTTTTTATATGATTTAAACTTGATTCTAACAAACTGAGTCCTTTCGGAGAGAAAAGATACAAACCAATCGGCAACGACTCCTCTAATACCATAGCACTCGAGCTTGTTAATAATAATTTGTAATTGTTAATAAACAATCAAAGGCTCTACTAACAAGGGAACCTGGTGAACTGTAAATCGCAGATTTTGATGAAACTTCGTCAGTTTGTAGACTCAATGGAGTGTTACTGAAGGACGCTTTCCGTTGCTGCGGAACTTCAACTTTAGGGGGTGCAATTCACCCTTGAAATTTGGCCCGAATTTAGTTTTTTCTGAATAACTTTTAAGCGGTAGAGATAGAATAAAAGTTTCAATGGCGGACTTGTATTGTTTAGCCAGTCTTTTCGATTGGTATAGATATTTATATACAGAGTGTTCCAATAAACGTGGAATGACTTATGTTGTGCTTATTTTATCGAATTTCAGAAATCGGTTATAATGGCCTTTTTGTGATCATATAGTCTATAGAAAGGTAATTTAAAAAGTTATACAGGATATCTACAAAAATATAAATTTTAGCATATTTCCTTATATTAAGGAGATACTCTGTATACTGTATGTGACTGCATTGTATGTCGAAAATCAGTGGAAACTTATACTAGGCGCTAAATGGTTATATGTGATAGTTTTCGAGTTATACTAAAACGTGGAAGAACAAAGAATATCAGCGATAAGCAGTGCAATACTTATTTGACTTTTACAGAAAACGATTTTTGTTTTATACAATTTCGGCATTTCTTGGCGGCCGAAAGTGTTAATTTTAACTACGTTTCTTTTTCTGCGTATACAATTATTCAGTTCAAAAAGTTGACTGCATTTTTAAGATAAGAAGCAATTGAATACAAACCCAGAAAGCCAAAAACCCTTTTGAAGGTTAATTTTATATGCTCATTTAATACGTATTATAGTTTAATAGAAATTTTTATATTATAGGTTGTTCTAATTATTGGAATCACGAGTGCCTGCAGACGTGACAAATTAGTAAAAATGACTGTGAAAGATATGGAGGACAAAAAATCTCTTTTAATAGTTACACGGAAAAAAATTGTTGTCAAAAAACCAACAATTGTAGAACAGTCAACTACAATTTGTCGTGGGAATACGACTGGCTACAACTTATCTAAATTTCTATCACACGATTGTAGTTAACGGATTGTATTTCTATTAAATACAATATTGTTGTAAAAATTACTGAAAGTATATTCCAAGCGTTGACACAATAGTGTGTACATTTTACTTACAGATATTGTACGAAAAATCACCTTATTAGGAAGTAAAATTTAATATAAATGTTCTTACGATTTACTACACTTCTGTGTAAAAACATACAACAGTATTGTTTCAGATAACACTACAATTTTGTAGTAAAGAGTACTAGGTGTTGTATCAATAACAACGCATTTAAATGCAAAATTTTATTCATATATGAATAAATAATATGATATTAAAATATAACAGTGTGCTAAACATATGACATGTAAATATATCTTTTATACATTACGCGAAAAAAAAAAACTTCAACAACACACCATTTAGCAATCAGCAAATCAGCAATAACTCGTGGTATGATGTGCAGGCGCATATGACTCTGATTTGGTGACCTAAACTGTGTTTACTTATAGAGTTCAGAAGACACTTGTACAATTGAAAAGTATTCCTTGAACTTGGCCTCGATTAGTTTTCGAACATCCAATACAAGAGAAGCTCCTTAATGTCATCTGAAGTTAAATTCTGAAGCATTTTTCATTTACTTCGTTATCTAAAACAAAAATGAGTTAAGGTTAGATAACACGAATGTGTTCTCTATCATAAGCAATTGGAAATAGCGTAGAAATTATACTCTTAGTTATTCTTAAGAAGTATTGTTAGTAGAATTTGAACCATCACCCACTATAAGTTACACACCCAGCAAGATACAGCCACTAGTAGAAATACATATTTACTTATTGTTGGATTAAATTAAATTTATATCGTTTTCAGTTAAGACAAATATGTTTACATATATTGCCGATATATGTGCCTACTTATGCCAGCTATAATATTAAATTTTCAATTTGTCTTACCTTTAAACACATCTAGTAGTTTTTCCAGGTTCCACTGTTCCACTTTGATTACAACAAACTCCTCTATCGCTCCGAAATTAGGTATATCTGATGATCAAATGGCCGTGTAAACTATGACTGACTATCCGTTAAAAATTTGATGGCGCTGTACTCGAATAACGCCCTCTGATGACTGCAGATATCTCATTGTTAGTTTTTACCGCTTTTACCACTTATTTAGAAACAAAAATATCGAAAAAGTAGCATGTTTTGTGTCAAAAATCGCCACAATCTTGTCGTGTACGTCTCGACACAAACATTGTTGAAAAAAACTGTCACTGTTGTGTGAAATTATACAACAAAAGTTTAACCACAATTTTAAAGTATTATTTGCGAAAACAACATGTAGTAATTAACAAAAATCTGTGATAAGGTTACATAATTATCCTAATTACTGCCACAATATTTTCTCTACAATATTGTTTGTGTATTTTTCCAACAAATTTTTTTTCGTGTAGGTACTATTCTTGATTCAAACACAAGAAGGATTCGAATTTGATACCAAACATTAGGATTTGCTCAAACAAAAGTTAAATATTCATTTTATCCATCCCACGCACCCGCTACTGATCCACAGACCTGGGGCACAGATTTCGCCAGTCGGCAAGCGGGCATTGTGGTACGTTCGGCTAGTTTCGTAAATTTTCGTTGCGCATACACGTTATTTTCGCTTCAAAATATTGATAGAACCCTGCCGCCGACTGATGCCTATTTAAATAATAGATGGTTTCGTTTAACTTTGCGAGTTCCCGTTTAATCAGTTCTTTCTTGACGCGACGAGATGAGAATCGCGGGCGAATGGCGAAGAGATTAAGTATCAGAAGTTGCTGGGAGTCAAATACGCGATGTCGAACAAAGGGAAGAAGAGTATAGTACTCCGGTGGATATAAATTAAAAAAAAAAAAAGAAAGCGTATTCCAAAACTGGAATTCATACGAAGCGTATGATATTAAACACAAATATTTTGTTAAAGATTTACGTCAAATCGATTCGGTACAAAGTTACAAATTCACTTGTCGTCGACAAGGTAATTTATTTATCTTTCGAAAGCGGCGAATTTTATTTAGCAACACGGCGAACGCCGCGCGCTACCGATATAGATTTTCGTTAGGGTTTTGCGGGGGAAAATCACGTTCTCGAATTCCCTCGATGTTTTATTAAAACCGTTATGAAAGCATGTCGAAACATTCGACAAATATTGATATTGGAAAACCCTGCGACCTAAGTATATATCTACACAGACGCAGATATGTTATAGAAGGAATTGTACACGCTGTCGTAGTTTTATACGTAACATCTTCACCCCTATATTGTTCCGTGGGGAAATGTATTTATATCTTATTTTTCTATTTGTTTCAAAGAGGTTCTTGTAACACGATGATTTTCTCATTTTTTTTTTTCGTTTAGCGAAGGGATTATTTCTAGATATTTAAATACAATGCTATGGAATAAAGGTATGGAATCTAATTTGGAGTCATTTAAAACAGGTTTCAAAGCCAAATGAAGAAGTAATTGAAAGTTCAAGCGTGTATTCGGTTGCATACTTTACAGGCGAATTTTGAATTTGTTAAGAATAACTATTAAAATGGACAATTTTAGCAATAGGTGCTAAGTATTGCCATAATTATAATGTAAACTTCATTTTCTATGTTAATTCAAGCTTATTACCTGGTATATTTTTATGTTCTTATTATAATTTGCTCGGAGAGATTTTTTGTATTCTTCGGGATGTCCATTTGGTAACTTTTGCTATATTCCCCTCAAACTAAAGAAAATAACGGTATCTTAATGTCGGTTAGCGGTATCAATTCAAATTCCAAGCTGGCTTCCCTGATAGTGATATAAATCGCATACTGATTACTGGTAATTTTAGTTTGAATCCTCATTCTGGCTGTGGCCACGAAAGACGACGGTTGATATTGAATTCCTATAACGATTTTTATGCCACACTTTAAAAAATATCCACAGTTATATACAAGTTCCACAAAGTATTTACCTAAAAAAAGTATCGATATTATTCCTGAATAATTAAATCCTTATTATACCTGTAAAATTGTCAAGAATTTCCTATAAAATTTCCTACGAAGAATCCCGACCAGAATACCATTCCATGCTATTGACCGATTTGGAGGCCCGTCAAACCGAAAATCTAACCTGTACCCAAAGAATTGCTGTCTGTCCGGCTTAGAATATCCCTAAAAAAGAAAATAATGAATTAGTTTCATGTCAATTTTAATCAGAAATAAGATTTTTAATAATTTCTGTTCCCTATACGTTAATTTGGGGTTAGATTTATATCAACCGCCATTAGTTTAGTTATTTTAGGAATTTTTAATATTTAAGGGTTGTATTCAGAAATAAGAATATTTGATAAGAATGCTTTCTCTGTCTCTGACAGTGGGATAAAGCATCAAGAACAATAATTCGGCCAGTCTTCACTTGATTTTATACTTGGAGAAGCAATTGGTTCATTCAATCAACAAAACATGATTTTTCCATGCAATTGGTGATTTAGAAGTTTTCGCAACCAGCAAAAACATTCAGTTTTAAAAGCTTGGGATTTCTAATAATTAGGTAATTATTTTTTTGTAAAATTTCACATTTCCGGTTAAATAGAACACCTTATACATTATTACATTTTGAATTCAACATAAGGAGATCAAGGCATTGCCTATTCGCCTGGTTAGAGATGTAGTCGCCCTCCGGGTGACACGATATAATCTCCCGCCTTTTCGCATAACTAGATACCGTTGTCATCCTGCGGTGTGACACGGCATAGGTACTACATAACACGACATAGTCTTCTGTCATCCGTTCAGCTAGAAATCGTTGTCGTCCTCAGGGGTGACACGACCTAGCTTTTCGCCTTTTGCCTGGCTGTAGATCCATGTAGCCTGTGCAAGCGATCTTTTGATGTTGACATATTTCTTTTTACAAATGTAATAGTTTCGTTAACATCATAAGGGGTGGAATCTTCAACAGTTAAAAATATTCGCGTAAGTTGAAAGTCAAAACGAAAACTTTCCGAGATCACAGTTGTAACTAAATTCATTATTTTTCATTACAAAATTATTAAGCTTTGATCTTTTGAAATGGTAAAATTTATATTATCATAATTTATTGCTGGAATTCTTTGATTTACTTCTCTGCTGGAGATTTTGCAACTAAATTGTTATATCTTTTAGTAACAATAATAATAATTAATAGAATGTGTTTTAAAAACTTGCTATTTAAGGTATTTTTTTATATTCCGCAATTATTATGATTTATTTAAAAACAAACTTATACGTTTCTCTTTTTTTTTTTCTTTCTTTGAATGGCTGAACTTATACTTACATCGAAATTAATAGAATAACAAAATATCTAATATCCCATTAACTATTTAATCTTTTTCGAAAGAGTGCAAACGACAAAAATACAAAAAAAAAAATGCAAATAACGGCCAAGTTTAAGAATAAGAAACGTTGCGAAAAATTGCGCCATTCCATTTAAAATAAGAAAACTGATATCTTATCCTCTAAAACGAAAATGCTATAAAGTAGATCATAGTGGATTTTGACTACTCTGCAAGTAAATGCCTGCAAAAAATTCAAAAGAATCGAGTCAGCCAGTTCGATAGGACAGCCTGTATATATTTTAATTCTTTTAAACATTCTTTTTACTTGCAAAAATTATCTCTTTTGTTTAAAACTAACGCAAGCTCTCCAGATGTCATCGGTTTTGTTAAAACAAAAGATTTTTAAAAATACCGATTTTCATTCGACATCTCCCCACTCCTATTATAACCCGCCAGTAATTTCTATCGACACGAATTCGATATTGGTATCTACCTATAACACGATACTCGCATAACGGCGATAGAAAACAAACGCCGCATTTCCATAGGTATCCCTTTTCCACCGTATTTGAACCAGCACTCAGCAAACATTGTTTGGAAATTTCATTAATACCTGGATATAGGCAAAAGAATCGGAAACAACCAGCTCAAATTGTATTAGCCAGCTGCATATCGGGTAAAATATAATGAAATGCAAAAGAGTTTGAATCCATGATTAGATAGTTAAAATACAAAAATAAAAATCATTAAGATTATAGAAGCAATGGATTAATTTTTATGCAAGATGGCCTTTATAGAATATTAATATTATTATCTTATATTCATCTAATATTCTATAAAAGATACTCCACATAATCTAGAAAATTAAAAGTATTTTACATTTACCGAAATGCAATCTGTAACTTACAAAGAGTAGCTTAGCCAAGTCAAAATTATAAATTTCACAAAATTTTATGAAATATTTTAGTTAATATAGAATCCTTTGTTTGACTATTATCATTTATAAAAGAAATTCTAATAAAAGCTTTATATATATAATCAATAATTCCTTCTACCTCAATTAAGGTGTAGGAATATTTCTTTTCTTTTCAGCTATGGACGAACCTCTTCCATTTCTTCTATGTTCTGCCATCTTCTTCGCTTCTACCCATTCCTTGTTTCTTTTCTGTAAAATTTTCCCTATCACATCGTCCCAAGTTTGCCTAGGTCTTCCCGGGTTCCTATTTTTTTGTATTCTCGCCTCCCATATCTTTCTTACTGGCCTCGATGCTTCCATCCTCAATAGATGTCCCCACCATTCTAACTGCTTTTCTTCTATAAATTCTAAAGTCGATTGTATGTTTAGGTTTTTTCTTATATATATGCTTCTGATTTTGTCTCTCTTCGTAACTCCTCGAACTCTTCTCAGGAACTTCATTTCGACTGCTTGTATCTTATTTTTCTGTTTTTCATTTAGTATCCATAATTCGCAGCCGTAAGTTAGGACGGGTTTAATAATTGATTTAAATACTTTAATTTTAGTTTTTTGTGATACTTCTTTTTTAGTTATGAATTTATTTTGCATAGTATAGTACAGTTTCATTGTTTTCTCAACCCTTTCATTTATTTCTGCTTCTTGTTTTCCATTTTCGTCTAGTGTTACTCCTAGGTATTTGAATGTATTAACTTGTTGTATATTCTCTCCGTCAATCTCCATTTTCAGTTCCATGTTTTCATTTCCTATGGCCATCACTTTTGTTTTGTTTATGTTTAACTTCATTCCATTTTGTTCTAGTTCTTTATACCATATATTAATATTGTGTTGCAAATCTGTTTCGTTTTCGGCAACTATAACGATATCATCTGCAAACACTCCTTCCGAGATTTCTACTTTTTTGTAAGTTGTAATATCCAACACAAAATTTCTTACTTTTTTTGGTACATTTCTTAATAATATCGTCCATAAAAATTATGAACAATATTGGACTTAAGCTTCCTCCTTGTCGTAGTCCTGATTGTGTTGTGAAGGTATCTGATACATTATTATTTGCTATTACTGCGTTAACATTGTTCTTATACACTTTTGTAATTATTCTTATAGTTTTATCGTTTATGTTCCTTTCTTTTAGAGTATTCCATAGTTTTTCTCTTGGGACTTTATCGAATCTTTTTCGAGATCTATGAAAGCCAATAGCACCTCCCGCTTTTCTTTTATTGCTTTTTCTGTAATTTGTTTAATGGCAAAAATATGATCTTGTGTGCTATTACCGCGCCTGAATCCACTTTGGATTTTTCCAAGGTATCTTCAATTGCTTCTCTCAGGTGTTTCTGCAGTATTTGTTCAAAAATTTTCATGGCTGTGCTTATTAAAGATACACCTCGGTAATTATTGCAGTTATTTTGATCTCCCTTCTTGAAAATCGGTGTAATCAGCGTCATTTTCCAATCATCAGGTAGCTCTTCTTCTTCCCATATTTTATTGTACAAATGTAGCATTGTTTCTTTTGCCTTATTCCCCATATTCTTTATCATTTCCGATGTTATCTTATCGTACCCTGGTGATTTACCGTTCTTTAGTTTTGTATTGCTTCTTCTAAATCATTCATGCTTATTATTTTGCCGCTTTCTTCTGCTGTTACTACTTGTCTAGTTGCACTTTCGTCCATCTCATTTTTTCCACCTAATAGAGTTTGGAAATGTTCTTTCCACGTTTTAATAATTTCTTCCTGCTGTTATCCTGTTATCAAATTCCCATCTTTGTCTTTTATATGTTGTATTTCTTGTTTCTTTTCTTTTCTACAAACTTTTAATACTCCGTAAAATAGCTTTTGGTTCTCTCTGCTGTTCCTTTCCATTCTCTCCCCGAATTCCTTCCAACTATTCTTTTTTGCTTCCACCACAAGTTTTTTCACTTTATTTCTTTCGTTTTTATATGTTATAACTGTTGGTTGTTTTATCTAACAAATATTTCTTCTAAATAAATAAAAGCTTTATAAATATCCGTTTAATTGTCAATTTTAACTAATATTTAATAGTCAAGGTTATACAGGCATTTATTATTAGTTATAAAACAAAATAAGATCGGTCAAAGAGAACTACAGGATATGTTTTATCTCACGTCAATTTTTTCCTACATTGCCATTAACATTTTGCTGTAGACACAACCAGTAATCCTTAGCGGGTCCACAAAACATTTCATCCACCGTCGTGCACCGAAATGCAAACCTCCGCTTGCCCGAAACCCTAATAAATTAACGGAAACACCATGCGAAAAGTAATTTAATAATTCCTTTTGTCCGCCTCCTTCTTCTGCCTGGTAGTCCGTCTCTTTTTCCCTATCGAAAATCTCGCAACATCCCAGGAACGTTGCTATATATCTTCAGGAATGAGCTGCCTCTTCAAGTTTGTCTCTGTCATCATGTAATTAGGTGTGTTTCTTTCTCTGTTATATCGCTACTAGGCATACACACACCACTTGATACTGCTGCCACAGACTAAAAAGCCCGCGGTGTTGCGGGACAGTTATGGTGGTCCTGTTCTACATAAAGTATGCACAAATTGGATAACTATACAAAGTTGTGAAAACATGTTAAATAATAACTTTAAAGTATATATAATACATTGGTCAAATGAATTAGAAATTCTGAGATTAGATTTAAAACATATTTATACTACATTATTAACCACAGTTTTGACAAATCTGCCTTAGCATGTCATTTTGTTAATAAATTTAGAATCTAAGCATGTATCAAACTATATATATGACAGAAATGAACATCGCAGGTAAGTGGCTTTTGAATACATTGACTTAAATCCTCTTAATTGCAAATATTTAGAATTGATTAATGATAACAGACCTATAATTTGATTTTCATGTTTTGTTACCTAGGATAGGTAGAACGAAGTCCTTCCACACATGATTCGGACTGGTTTGGAACTGGGTTATATTCCAGAAGTTTGGAGAAGGACTAAAGTCACCTACATACCAAAAGCAGGGAAAAAGGACATTACCAACTCTAAATCCCACAAACCTATCGGCCATACAGCCATTCTTTTTGAAAACGGTGGAAAAGGCTGCAGATAATTATATCAAGGAAGATATCTTGGAGCGGAAGCTGTTGCGCCCCTGTCAGTACGGGCAAATCCACTGACACTGCATTAGAGGAGCTAGCGGATCGAATTCAGTAATGCGCTAATGAATGAAAAAACCGTAAAGTGCTTCTTTCCAGACATAGAGGGCACTTTTGACAACACTCCACACGAGTTTGGGAAAAAAGCATTACTTAACAGGTGGTAGATGGAATGATATCCAGATTGATGTCACAGCTGCTGTCTACCAGGTCGGTGGAGGTGGAGTTAGACATAACACCATTTCGGTTAGTACAACCAGAGGATGCCCACAGGGGGGAGTTTACATCCCCACTTATGAATGGAGCCTAATAGTAGAGAACTCTTATGCGGACTGACGGATCTAGGCATACTTGTCAAGGGTATGCTAATGGTATTGTCATATACGCAAGAGGCAAATTTGAGAATATTCTCAGCAACATAGTTCAAACATGACTGAACTTTACGAGGAGATGGTGTCAATCCGTGGAACTCAATATTAACTCCACTAAGACAACCCTAGTAGCATTTACCAGGAAAAAGGACAATCAACCTCAAAATCATAAAAATAAACGAGCAAAACATAATTGGAGAAGGGAGGTTCAATACTTAGGCCCTACCCTAGACAATAAACTTCTCTGAAACAAACATGATCTTGAACTAACCAGCAAGGCCAAAAAAATCTGATTTTGTATAAACTTTACAGGAAAAAATTGGGGATGCAACCCA
Source organism: Protaetia brevitarsis (assembly GCA_004143645.1). NCBI lineage: Eukaryota > Metazoa > Arthropoda > Insecta > Coleoptera > Scarabaeidae > Protaetia > Protaetia brevitarsis. The sequence goes on from RXPK01001988.1 coordinate 96,759, forward strand.
CAAATACTGCTTTGAATATATATAGCGATAGTGAGACCAGTCATCACTTATGCATTAGTAGCTTAGAACAATATCTGCTGATATGGACAATTAACCTCTCCTCGAAAAGGCAAAGATTAGCATGCGTATGCATAACTGGTGCTATGAGAACCTACCCAACAGCAGCCACTGAGGTAGTATTGGATCTTACCCCTCTCCACATCGTGGTGGAGGGCGTAGCAAAAAGAACCACGCTCAGAATAAGCAGGGAAAGGAACGATAACAGGATAACATGTCAAAAAAATGTGAAAGATTCACCACAAAGCTTTACAATGAGAGCGAGTGGGATCAAAACACCATCTTAAAATTGAATAGAAATGCCATCATATGTTACACAGATGGCTCCACAATGACGGAAAAAACTGGAATAGGAATATATGGGCCTAGAACCAACGACTTCGAAGGCTTGAAGAGACACCGGAGTATCTTTCAGGCGAAAATACATGCTGTTGAAAGATGCGGCCAATTCAATATTGACAGGAATTACCAAGAGCAGGAGATTATCACTATGCTTGATAGTCTAACAGCCACGAAGACGCTGACCTCACATGAAATCAGTTTCAAGATGGTCTGGGAGCTAAGCAAAAGCAATAAACTTCGTAGGGCCTGAACCCTTTTACAGGATATGGAGCAGTATAATACCGAAGAAATTGAAAAGCGAAATGGATCAGAGAAAATCCAATTATTGGATCCATATCCAATCTTCAGAGAATGAGGCAAGTTAAACTCTTCTAACACCTATAACCAGAAGAGGTTTACGGAATGTATCACTCTGAGTAGGAACCATATTAACAGGAATACTTTCAGGCCATTGTAGACTGAAAGGACATCTGAATAAGCTTGGATTAGCAAAGAAATCTGAATGTAGATTTTGTGGGGAATAGGATGAAACAACCATCTATCTCCTCTCAAATTGCGTAGCACTGTGTAACTCAAGGGCGTTGCACCTGGGAGCAAGTGAAATCGAAGAGGGAGACTTAAGCATAGTGTAAAACGTGAGAGAAATAGGAAGTTTTTTCATTTAATATATTAATTCTTTTTATCTCACAGTGCTCAACATATGTGCCTAATTTTTTTTACAACTATTTAAAAAAAAGTTAAAATGATATTATGAACATTTTTTTTATATTTAAGTAAACTGCTGTATTAAGCATGTAATCGTTCAGAGTTTAATGACACATTAATTATCCCTAATAATTGCAGGAAAAGCTGTATTTATCCCGTCATATTTCCTATAGAAGCATTATGTTCTTATATTACTTCTTGGAAATATTGAATATTGAGCATCTGCAAAGAACACGAATTATCTAAATTGCTGTCTCATTTGTGCTAAAGTGCTTTTCATTAAAATAAACAAAATCGTTTGTGTAACTATATAGGTATTCAATGCCATTCCACAACTAATGAAATCAATACCCGCTCTGGAAGCGAACTATGATGAAGATAATTAGTTCTCTCTGTAATGTCATCGGTAATAATGTAATTGAGACCAAACATAATTACATAATTTACATAATTACATTAATAGGTGCAGTTGTTGCATGTACTTACATGGATCTAATAAGATATCCTTTTCTTTTTCAATATTATATACTTCTGCCTGAAAAACCGTGGCATGCTTCCCCAGGCTTATGGATATCCTTTGATTAGGGCTCGTTCCACAAATACCGGCTCCTGTGTCCTGGCTAGATTTGGATCCGTCCGTGAATCAGTAATCAAAAGCAGTGAAATCACGTGCCTGGTCTCTGTTCGCTACGGAGATTTTTTATTTCTTATTGCAAAGCAAAATTAAATAATAATAATAATAATAATAATAAGTGGTTTATTGACAACAGAGAATACATTTTCAAAACATAACAAAATGTTATAAGAACAACTCTTAATAGTATATGTAAGAGACATATAGAAAAGAAATAGACAAAGTCCTAATCGTTCACTCTCTGACGCCAAACGGCTCGAGATCAGCGACTTACTCGAAGTAGCTGGTCTACCTCTCAAGCCTGCAAGGGCGAAATACAAGGAGAACGCCAAACGAAGTCATTGGTGATCCAACTCGGGATCACCAATGACTGCCAGCTGAGGGTTAACAAAAATGCTTATACTACATATTATTTAGCAGTTATGTATCCTCCATGTTACGTATTCCAACTTTATGCCTCGTCATTCTTTTGAACCATTTCACTTAAATAATGATTTCAATAGTTTAATAAAACATCTGTAGTGAATAATAATACAAATATAATCAATTACCTTAATAGTACGTAATTACATATTCCAGCTTACATATTTCGGTCTAAAGAGACCATCGTCAGAGCCATCTAAAAAATACAACAATAAACTACATTCATTTTAATAAAAGTCTTGCTACTTTCTGTTAAAAAAGATTAAAATTAAATATGTCATAATTATAAAATGTTAACTACTTATGTATTAATATAAATAGAACATTGTCAAATGAAAACTTACATCTTAATGAAAGAAATGAACGTAGACCATATGCTAAAAGGCTAGGTGGCTCTGAATGGTCTCTTTAGGCCGAAACATTTATCTAAGGTGGAAGGTGGAATATATAATCACTATTAAAGTAACTGATTAAGAAGTTTGCATTATTATTGATTATAATTTTAACTCAATCTGATGGACAAATATGTGTTTGTTTATTCATAGTTTTGTTCATATTATTAAATAAGGTTTTGCAAATTGTAAAGCTATGTAAATAAACTTATAAATCAATACAGTGTTTATTTTAAGCAACTTCTTTTATTTAAATTTCTGAAATAATAGCACAATTATTCATAATTAATATGCACTGAATATGGTTTACATACCTGGATGGTGAAAGTGGTACCTTATGAGGTAAATTTACCTATAAAATCGTAGGCAACTTTGTTACTAATGATTTTACATATAAATTTCACAACAAAATTTGTACAGTGTACCAGAGTGCAGAATGTAGACGCTTATTGGTTAGACCAAAAATCGAAAGTAGAGCAACTTATGAGCATATTATGCATCTCCCAAAATTAATGTAACAAAATTTGATTGCAAAACTCAATCAATGTATCATTTAAATCTGTTAAATGATACGGCGCATGATTTTTCCCCACTTCCCGAAAAGAAAGAACATCCATCGCGTCTTAATTAAGTTAAACATTTTCTAGTGCAATTAAAGGTTTTTAGATCTAAAAGATATTCTTATTATTTACAAGATGGTGAAAAAAAAATGAATTCAGCTAGCCTGAGAAATAGGTAGCTCAATTAAAAAAGTTCCTTTGTATCATGGAGACAATACACAGAAGCGGATGAAGTTTTGTGAAGTATATGCTTCTTTCTGTAGAACTACCTTTGTACGTTTCCAAAATCTAAATGAGGTTCAGTTCTAGGAACACGAACAAAGACAATTAATTAGCACTTCGCTGTAATATGAGGGAAAGGTCATTTTTAAACATATGGAAAGTTTTAAAAACCATTAGAAATACCGAAGTACCAGTAGTTTTAATAGGATTTTGCAAAATTACTATTTTAGTAAATACCAAAAATGCAACGATAAAAGATAACAACCAAATGGCATGCCACAAGTGCTGGAATCGCCTAGAAATCTTATTAAAATGGCAACAACCACCACGAAACAAATCAAATTAATTTACTTCACGTTGAGTGTCTGCCGCATCGCCCGTGCATCGCTTCTCGTTTCCTTATTCCAAATGCGCCGCATAATAATGAACTTAACGAAACTTGTTTTGTTTGCAGTAATATTTCGCCCGTATTATCCGCTAGGTTAACGCTCTGGAAATGATTTCACAGGGAGTACCGGCGAGAGATGGATTCTCGTTGAAACGTTTCATATTGTATTATCTTGCGCTTTAGTTAAGGAACTTTAGTGTTTATGTACCGGGAGAAACATGCCATGCGCGAGATACAAGTATGGACCTCCCTTGTTCACTATAGATCTTAATGGCGTTACCGATTTACATATTTATATTTGGTTGACATTCATCGCAATATGAAAAAAAAGTGTTTAGAAATTGTTGCCGTTGGATTGCGATCGCTTCATTTTTTGATTTTATTTAAAGATTTTTATTTTAATTTAATTTAAGAATTAGACCCTGCAACGCCATCTAGCAGTGAAGTTTAGAACTCCTTGGCCGTCACAACGCATGTTACCGCGATAGCAAAATTTAATATCTCATTTTCGTTATTCTTTCCAAATTAATTAGTAATTCATTGTCAGTTAAATTTGCTTTTCATTCTTCAGTTATTAGTTCAAGTTTCATTCATTAAAACCTTTTCTTTTGTGTAAATTACTCCGCATTTTTGAGTTTGTCAGTGGCTTTTAATTCACGTAGTATTTTCCGACTTCGGTCCTTTCGCTAGCTAAGTAAGGGAGACGCACAGGCGACACACCATCTTAAACACGCTGTTCAAGTTGCTCCGTGCAATTAAATTTATATTACCACGTTGTGGGATTTTGTCGCGCGAGAAACTTCTAGTATCGAGTGCATTTTTGTTCGTTTTACCTGGGACGGCCAGGAGATTTGTGTCCTTTGCATCGATATTCCTGAAAAGGGTTTTGAAACAGCAGCGTCGAGCCGGCATTTCATTTTGTTAATGGCGTCATCTTAGGTCACTGGTAAGCGGACTTTTGTTGCTAATTTTATCAGTTTAGTAATTTGATCCTATCTTAGGGCCTATTACTATTTACTACTATTTATTATCGATTATCTACTATCTACCACCACTACTAGTGTTGTTTTGGCGTTGAGTGAAACCAAGAGAGTGAACGAAGTACTCAATTTAGGAGACCAAACCCGGATCGCTGAATTCGAGAAGGGACCACGCCTTGACATCAGCCTAACGCGCTCAAACCACCCTCACCGCCACTTCTAGAAATTACCAGATAAGTCGTATTATAATTTTATTCTCTTTGCACCAAAATTTAATATTTCATTATTTTAGTCATTTATTTTTTTTTCTAAAATCCTATCACACAATACAAACCTCCCGGCCAATATTAGTAATTTAGATATTTAAACTTAACCTCTATTAATAGTTTAATTTAGTATTTAAGTACGCAAGTTATCGTAGTAAGAGTTGTTTATTGTAATTCATGGTATTTTTTTATTTTTTTATCTTGAATGTTTTTTTATTTGTGTTATCAAATATACAGTGTCATCCAAAAATTTGTGTGTTGAACTAAATTATTTCGATCCAAGACCTTTACGCTTGAGAGCGAGCGAACCCCGTAACAAAATTATATCCACGTTTCTGAATTGTCACTAAAGATTGAGACATAACCTTGAAACTGATAAAGATAGAATAATCTTCCATGATGACAACACTTTGAAAAAAATGAATATATTGAATAATATAAAAACTAAATTATTATAAAATGAAAAATGTAGTTTACAAATTTATATTCGACAAACTTCTCAGTTTCAAAAAAAAAAAAAAAAATACAATATAAATATAACGTAGCTCAAAAAAGGAATTCTACTGGATTAGCTTATCATCGTTTATACTAGGGCTGTTATTCGAAGACTGGCATTCGGCTTTAAGTCTCAAAATCGGTTGTCAATGAAATATAAAGAAACATCTATAGCAAAAAGAAGGATGGAGGAAGACTGCTAAAATTTCAGAATAAGAAATAAAACTGTGAGAGGAAGTGAAATATCTTGATGTCATTCTTAATTCCAAGGTCACTTGAGTCAGAGAATTAAAACTAATGCAGAGACAACACTTATATTATCGTGCAACAGAATCAATCAGAAGGTTTATAAAAACAAATGGTTCTACGAGCATATTGTGACAGATCGCAAGGTTATGCTGAAGGCACTAGAGTGCCCCAAGGTATATATATTCAAGACTGCGTTAGGAATGTATCCGAAAGCTGAATAACCTGACACACAGCAATAAGGTCACTTTGCTGTAGGTACCTGGACATTCGGCAATCGAAGGAAACAGACAGCTGACGAGTTAGCAAGGAAGGAATCGTCAGCTTTATATATAAGCCTAAAACTTGTAGTAGGGTGTCCATAAACACAATACTAGAGCAGGTAAGAAATTGGACCAAAGAATAACACAAGGAACAACCAGGCCAATTCATGGAAAACTTTATTACAGGACCATCAGACCAAAACACTACTGCAGTTCAGTACGAATCCTAACAGGTCGTTTTACAGGGAACTGTGGACTGAAAGAAGATCTTCAGAATATTGGAGATACCAAAACAGCTGACTGTGTAATGGGGTGACAGAGAACGCTTACCACATCCTGTGTGATTGCGAAGCTCTGGACACAAAAAAAAAAACAAGCAATTTTTGGAAAGTCAAAAACGAACCCAAAGGATTACTTCGATCAACCAGCCAGAGACCTGTACAGATTAATGCAGGCTGATACTGAAATAGCTGATATAATTTGGTGGGTAAAAAATGGGAGATCAAATACAAAAAGCCAAAAGGCTACGGTGTGGTGGAGATTTCAGATCCGATGGTTCTTACAACAGAAAAAAAAATAGGAGGACTGCTTACCATATTCTGTGTGAATGTGATACGTTACGTGGGGAGGGTGTAAAACTTTTTTGAACTAGGGCTCACGTGTGTTTAATCAGTACTGATACAGCGAATTAATTAGCGAAAGAGGCGGCGTCTAGAAGGGATAACGCAATAGGTATGGGTTAATAACGGCTAGCGCAGTTAAAAAACCGTTTTGGGATAAACGTGTTAATAATTGGCAGGTGATATCACTTTAAGTGGATGGAATAGGAAAATTTATCGGTAACGTTTTTGAGGAAATGAGGGTTTGTTTGTCGTATCAGGTGGTAGAGTTAGTAAAGGGTCATGATTATTTTAAATTGTATTTGTATGGAATTGGTAGGGTTAATGATTCGTATTGTGGATGTGGTAGGGTCGGTGCAGTGGAGCATGTTTTATTTGAACGTCTACTTATTAATGAGTGGCAGTCACACACGGAGCCAGGGCATTAGCTAAGGAGTTAAATTGGTGGAATTTTTTTTAGTAATGCTGCTAAGAAATCGATAGATTACGACATGATATTTGGGTAGGGCAGTAGGGCAGTACGTATTTATAAATGAATAATTCATATACTGTAGTGGTTTGAATTGGTGTTAAATTTTAGCCATTGGCATAGTAGGGGTGTATGAAATAAATATTTGAAGTCGCTGCATGGACGCAATTCAATTTACTACTTAGAATGGATAGCCTGGTGCAGTATCTTTAGTAGCACGGCGTTTAGAATGAATTGTGATTATTTAGCTCATAAATAAAATAAACCCAGAGAATTATTTTGATCAACCAGCTATAAACGTGTATAGATTATTGCAGGATGAAAAGAATGGAAGATTAAAAACTAAAAGCCAAGAAGCAAGCACTGCTTCCTGAGATTTTGAATCAGATGACCTGCGCGATAAAGGAAAAGGCCAAAAACAAACAATTAAATATCAATTTTTTCTCTGGATGGTTAGGGGTGGGCCTGTAACAATATGCTGGCGTACCTGTAAATCGTAAAAATATCATACGCGCTGGTTTAGTAGACCTAGTGTTGGGCAAGTTAGGGCGATTAAATTTCTACAGCGATTAGACAAATTCGTGTGTTGTCGGTTCTCGGAAAATCGCTGGCCGACACTACTCCCCACTCATGACGTGAATAAACACGAGTATATCTAGTCGCTGTAGAACTTTAATCGTTTCTGTTATCTTGCCCAACAATGACCTACCAAACGTGCATTTAGAGGTATATTATTTTGTAGATAATAAAATTAATAATATGTAACTATCCTCTCCATTCACTTTAATTTGGAATAAAATTTTACAACATGTTTCGGCGTGACGCCATCATCAGGTATGTTTGTTATAGGTATGTTAAAATAAAGTGAAAAAAAAGTCAAAAAACTGTTTGAATGTTGCGGCAATGATAATTTAATACAGTGTAACACAATTTAATTATTGGAGAGAGAAATATACATTATGTGAAAGATCGGTGGAGCATATAGAATACCATTAATGTATAAATATATTTAAATTCTAACGTTATCATGCCGCAACATTCAAAGAATTTTTTGACTTTTTTCACTTCATTTTAACATATAACAAACATACCTAATGATGGGAAAGGACATTTACGTTTTATTAATTTTATTATCTACACCATTCAAACAGGATTTATTCAATTATATAATAATCATATAATTTTGTTTTATTTATTCGTGAGGACGGTGTAAATTCCAAAAATTTAAAAATTATTGAAACTGCTGGCGTAGCTTTCACCCCTTAAATGTGCACTTGCGCCAAGATGAAAAAAAAAGCGCTAAAAATGTGCCACGTTGTTAGTGTTAAGAAATTCCACAATTTCTCAGAACACCTTGCGATTATTCAAAAATATTTTACCTGAGAACACCGACAACGAGCGCAAAACATAAAAATCTAAATTACCTCTTCTACACTTCACCGTTCAACGTATCTCGTAATCTACGGCGAAGAAGATATATACGCGAAAAATAATAATAACGACCTTGCCGCTGTTCGCGTATAGATACAGGTAATAAAACGGAACGACAGCGCTCGAGGTGGGAACCTCGCAATAGGAGAGGAAATGAAGAGGCGAAAGGCGACGAAGTGCGCCTATGAAATTTACGATCCGAGCGAAATTTCGCGTTATTATTTTTCCACACATTTGTCAGTGATAATTTACGCGTAGATAACATCTGGTTTAAATAATTTGTATAACGCTCTCAGGCAATCTGAGAGAGCAAAAGGTGATTTTATTTCACTTGGCGAGGATTTGCAGAAAATCTTGCCACTAAGAGCTGTAGAGTTCTCTCTGTCTACTTCTATTATTTTACTACAAATAAGGGTGAAGGTATCTTACTTGAATGAAACGGATTTTGATATAATAAAAGTTGTTGATTTAAAAAATGCTTTTAGGAGGTTATAGTGCGGACCCAAAATGAGGGGATGACATAAACAGCCTTAATACTAACCAACTAACAATAAGTCTTTGGAAATTAATGGGGTGCAAATGAAGAACATATCATTGCTTACTTTTACCTCAATCCATTTATCAATATGTATTAGTCGGTATACTTAAAAATTGTGTGAAAAAATTGTTCCAATTAAATCTCTACGTACTGCTGTGGCCTGGCACCCCGGTTTTTTGTAAATTCAGTGATCATATTTTATTACGATCTGTTTTTTTCAATGTTTTGAGAAATTGGTCCCAGAATTTAATTGTTTATTTTTAAATAAGATATTCTTGTAGTTGTTTTCTATGATCTTTGTGCGTTAGGTGCGGCGCACGCAGCTGTTTTATTTTATATATATATGCGACTGTTTAACCTTCAAAGGGCAGTTGTTTGACGAGATGCCGAGTGAGTACATGTAAATTTATATTGTTAGCTGCCATTTTGTCCTTATATTTTGATTTTAGTTTTGAATTCGTGTTTTTGAATTTATCTCATCCATCAAAGAACTCAATTTTATAATAATTGGTATTATATTATTGTGTACACAAATTAGATATAAGATCTTTTATTATTTTACGTGCAGGAAGATATATTTAAGTTTAAAGAGTTAATTTTTCGTTTTTCCTATATTTTGCTGTTTTGTAATTATTCTTAATCATCTCGGGTAAGGTGAATAGAAGCATTGTGCTTGTAATTAAATTTTCCTATTTTTAGTTCACTTGTTTTCTCCACGTTTAATTTAGTTTGTATTAATTTTTGAACCACGTGGATTTTTGTTGTAATAAGGATTATCTTCCTGGACTGTTTTTCTTTTTGTTTGTTGAAGGATTTGCATTGTCCTTTTGTAAATATTAGAGCCTTATGCCGGTTTTGTTTTCGACCAGGACCTTCTGTCTAAGATTTTATTTTTCCTGCGTAATTGTAATTAACATTTTTTTTTTTAAATAAATGATTGTTAACGTCATTCAAAATTTCTGTTCTTTTATTTTTGAGATCAATCCTTTTCAATTTTTTAGTTTAAAGAAGGTCAAATTTTCAAACGCCCTTTATTTTTATCCGCTGAGCTAGTAAATTTAAATTTTCAATTTTTACTTTTCATTTTGCATTTATGCTGGTACCATCAGTACACAGCAGTACTTATCGAATCAAGCAATCTTCATCTTGCCTGCTATTGATAAAACTGTCGAACGACACCTTTACATTTCATTTGATGGACTACTTGCAAAAACACAATTGATTGCACAAAACAACACAATACACTCTTTTTACTTTCTGTAACAATGCGATCACAGCAAGTTCTAAAGAAATTTATATGTACTATATATTATCTAAAAGTTCTTTGATTAATATGAAAAGTTCATCATGCTGACGACCAAGTTTTAGGATATGTGGTTTCGGTTTCTGCGTCACTGTCGATGCTAAATCTTTGTACTCAAAGCTGTTAAGAGAAACACTACTGTGATGTGTATGAAAGAAGATCTTATCTTTGCTCCACGGTGGCTCCTACAGACTCCTAAATCCATAAAATCCTTATCAATTCCTCCTAAATTACACAAATCCATCCTTATTGCCTAGTGATTCCGATGCAGTAGCTATATAGCCAAAACAAAATCCACAAACCCATGATTCCTTGATATCCTATCGTTAGTACTAAACACTGTCCCACTTACAAGCTCTAGAACTAGCTTCCCACGATCTTGAGCCCTTACACTAGCAAGAGTGATTGCTGCATCCAAAACTCCAAATATTTTGTTCACAGATTGAGTCGACTCGTAATGGATTCTGTTGATTTATTTGTTAGTTTTGATGTAGAATCGATATAGATATCAAGGTTCTTATATTCGTTACCATCCATTTAACCAGTGGAATCCCAGCTTAAAATCTCCAGTCAGAAGACTTTGCTGACTTGGTAAATGTTTGCGCTACCTCTACCTATTTCCAGTTCCATGGATACTATAACAAAGAGGTTTTGGTTTAGCTATACGTTCCCAACTTTTTCCTATTGTTGACAACACTTTCATGGAGGCATTTGAGCAACAAATCTTAACCTTTTATTACTAGAAACCGAAATGCTGATTCAGTTATATTGAAGATACCTTCGTAATCTGTCCACATAGACGCAATTGATAATAAATTGATCTAAAGAAGGCTAATAATTTAGCTGTAGTATATTAATTAAAGAATAATTTCAATGTAGTACATAAATATTACAATTTAAAGTTGAACGAAATTTTGATCGAAACTGGTTTGGAAAGGTGTTGTTCAAAAAAATTCGTACTTGTAGACTGTAATGTGCAGGGGCTCTATCATGTTGTAAGTACATGTTCTGTCGTACATTCAATGGAGCATCTTTTAATAGGTCTTGCAAATGATTTTGTAGAAAATTTAAGTCTTCTTATCCTGTAAGATGACCATCGAATATTATTATTATTAATTATATTCTACGGTAGCATTAGGATTCTCATCGGACCATCCGATTATCCATTAATGCCGTCACGGGTGAACTGTGCTTCGTCAGTGGATAGAACATACTTACACAGTCTTCGATTTTCATTTATCCAATTGTAGAATTGTATCCTTAAAGCAAAATCACCATCTTGCAAATGTTCAACTCGTTGTAAATTAAATGGATGTAAAGAGTTCAGTTGAAGATTCCTCCAAGCAGACGATTGTGTAATTTGAATCGTATCTGCAATTCGCCTTGTGCTTATGCCTGGATTATTTTCGACGGCGTTAAGGATAGCCACTTCTTGTTCAACACCAAGTTCAGATTCCCGTTCAGATACAATTCTCGCACTTGGAAACATACCCGATTCTCCGGCAAAAATTTGTTAAATAACTCTTCTATCTGGCACCCTCTGATTTGGAAAACGACGCTGGTACTCGACGACTGCAAGACTTGAGCTTCCGTTGCAAAAACCATAAACGAATATCATATCAGCATATTCACGATGAGAGAATGTAGCAGACCTAGTGAAATCAGTTTAAAGGCTAAATGAATTGTAAAAAAATATCAGTGAAAGTAGCGATAACACCATGGGTACATACAAGCATGGTCTACAATCTAATTCTCAATCCTTATTACATTCGCGCTTCATAAAATTACCCATAAAATTTTTGTAACGGTTGAGAATAGGACCCATGCGGAATACGGGAATATAGAAACCTTTCATGTTTATTTTGAGTCGCTGAATACGTACCTAAAATATTGACATATCCTCCTGAATCACCCTGTATAAATGTCAACTCAACTTTGTCATTGTTGTATAATAACGTCATCAGCCTATATGAACTAATTATATTCTTATTATATGCGCCAACATCATTATCATATTACAAGGTGTAATATAAAGGCCTCAAGATGCTGCCCTGAGAAAGTCCTATGTTCAAAATTAATGATGAATAATCCACAATTGAAGTTTATTTTCAGATAAATAATTTTGAAACCACTACAATACTCTAATACCACAAGCATTTGTAGCATTCAACAATAGTTCTTAACATTAGTAAGGTTAAATTCCTTTGACATGTCAATAAAAATGCATACTACGTGTCTTGATAACATATTTTTCTTCTTAAGAAGCCACTTTCATGTCCCCTAGAAATAATTCTCTAGCCTAAAATATAATCGAGAAAAAAGAACAAGGTGTCAATAATGGTTAGTAGTAAAAAAACTTTACACCGATTAACAGCACAACCACTAGTATCGGCCTTAATGAGAACACAACTTATCGAAAGAACATTATAGAGCCAATATTGAATTCAACGAAATTAATAATAGTAAATAAGTTGTTAGGGAATGCCTTTATTGCCGAGATAATGTTGCCGCATCCTTCGCTCAGCGACCGATTAAATCTGAGATGACGTTCCCATAAAATGATAATTAAGAAAAGCGTTTTATTTGTCCGTTTCTGTAGTTAATGGATGGACAGCCCAGCGGGAGCAGGTAAAAGGTCGGTCGCCCACATCACCTCAAACCCGATCCCAACTGGGCGTCGCGACTCTTCCTACCAATACTTAATACCGCTGGCGCCATCTTTCTTCAATCTATATAAGGTATTCGTATTTACGAAGCGATCCCCACACGACCGCACTCTCACTCGTCCCTCTTACGTAGGTACTAAACTGCGATACCATACACCACACCGGAAGTATAAGTAACTGTAAGTGCAATCGAGAACAACAGCTCTCGGAAGTATTTCTCAACATTTACTTGTATTAGGTTAGGGTGAGTTACGTAGCAGTTTCGTTGATAAAATCCCCTCTTTTTCCCGCTTCGTTTCTGATGGCAGCCGTTTCCTCCGTTTTCCGTAGTTGGGGAGGGAAGACGGTCCACGGGACCGATCTTGTTTGGAAAGTAACTTTTCAATAACGTTTCCCTATTATCCGGTATAGGTGTTGTTTAAAAATGTGTCGGTGTAAGTGAATAATGGAAATGTGTTCGACGCTTGAGGGCAATATTGTGTTTACAAGTGTACGACACGTTGATTGTGTTATATTTAATGAAATTAAATTTTAGGAACGTGGTTCCAAAGTATTGATCAAAATTTAACCTTAGAAATTGTAAAGCAAGTTTCTCTGGAGTAAGTTTGCTGTTTTTAGTATAGTATAATACTTATTGCATTCACCTTCAATGAATGGACATTGTCAATAAAATAAATATAATACATAAAACACACCAATGTAACGTATCACGTTATATGAGTGCAACTTTCTGTGTTTATAATCTTTTCTTTGACTGATCTCCGACACAGCACCTATATACTGACAACTGTACTGACTCCTACTGTTGTTCTTGTTGATTTCGCTCCTTTCATTCATTCATTCTCGTTTTGAAATAGATAAGATTACGCATCAAATTAATGCTGAAACTATAAAAGCATTACTAACGAAAGCCTGGAAAATGTTCTTCAATTTGAAGGAAATTAAAGGCACAGTATTCTTTTATTTTTTAGCTATGCAGCGGCATCTATGTTGAAGCCTGGAGAATTATTAAACGAAAACCAAACGTGTTGCACACCTAGAGAAAAAAATGCATTCCGTCAACCAACACCCTTTTATTGGAAAAATATTATTGCATTAACAACATTTTTAATCAAATTGAACAAAATATAAGGTTAAAATAACTGAAAAAAAATGTTGACAATATTTTGTTAGTTCAACAGTTGTTTGTTTGTTAGGGGTATCACTAACAATATATTTTGTTTGAACGACCTAAAAATATTTTGTTATTTTAGCTACATCGAAATTGTTAGAAGAACACTTCACAGTAGTATATTTTGAAAAACATTTTTAATTACGTTAAATTTAATTATGTTTGTTGCGTTAACCAAAATTTTAGTTAATCTCGCGAGAATACCGTATAATGAAGGCAACTATATCGTTTTATTAATTTAACAAAGTCAATGAGTTCACGTGTATAACAGTTTTCTTCCACATAGTAGCAAATACGTTAAATATAGGTAGGTATGTATTTCAGAAATCGCAGTGAAGATGGCGTTCCTTCCATTTCACACCAGTAAATGACACATAAGGGTCATAAAGCACAGCAGTCAGAGTTAATAAAGTATTAATCTAGTGCATTTGCCAGTCAAACATTCAATAGGAGTTACGACCATTAAAGCAGCGATTGGTGGTGTGCAATGGCAGTGATGTCAGTAAAACTGCTATTTTTTGAGGGTTTTAAATATACCCCGCCTTACAGATATTTTACACTTTATGTTGTGAATGAGATGATAAATGTACAATACCAAGATACTTGAACATTTTTACCTTGCAAAGGGATTAAAAAAATGTCCGACAGGTTGCTGTAGCAATAAGATATTATTAACTAAAAAGCAATTCTGTTTTGGCTCAACATAATTTTCTTGTTTAAGCAAAAGTTGTTATTTTGACATAACAGATAACATTTATTCAATTTAACTTAGAATGTGTATTTAACCTAGCAACTTCTGCTTTTTATTTTAATGAATTCTTTTGGTTAATTTAACATGAAATAGTTGTTTATTTTACCCGAACACTTATTGCCGTAACAATATTGAATGTTTAAAATAAAATTATCTTGATGGTTAAAACATTGCTAAAAATATTATCAAATCTACACAATTATTTTAACATTCGCATTTTATCACTTTAACAATGATTTTTGTTTGACTGTAGTTAACCCAAATTTCATAGTTAAATGCCGCGTTTTTTGTTAGATTAACACATGTCCTTCTTTACGTGCATGTAACTTGTGTGGCCCATAATTTGCAAGTTTGTTCGGAATGAGTTTCCAGAGGTAGATAAATTAGTCGCTCTGTCTAAACAATTTTTACGTAAATGTATATCTCTCTATAAGGCAGGGGCCCTACTATTGCAAATCACAAATTAATTATTAAAAAGCTTTTATTTTCTGCAAAAATGCCGATAAATACACGTACACACACACGTTTAAGTACAGAACGAACGTTGCGATTCCCATGATTTGATCAGTATTGTCAACCTGATGAATTTTCCACTAAATCTGGTGTACACAAATCATATTCTAGTGGTTAGTGAAAAATTTAGTAGATTTTCTTTAATTTTAGTAATAAATCTAGTGAATTCATTGAACACTAAGACTAAATTACATCAAAGTATAGGAAAATCAAGTAGCGTCACTCTCGCAAAGATAAATTTCAGCCGCCATTTTATTTTGTACCGTATAATGTATGTTATGTAAGTCTACTATTTCTATTCTAAGATATGGAATCTAGATAAGTCTTTTGTAATTTAGCTTTCTTCTCGAATGTTAGAGTGTATTTTCGTTTATATGGGATTGATTTTAATTTTAATTCTACATTTTAATTCTAATAATAACATACACATGCATTTTTAAAATTTCGCGCACAATGTACAAAACAAAATGGTAGAAGGTCTCCAAAAATTTTCCCTAAAAACCTACTTATAAAATCGTGAGTGACGCTACTTGGTTTTCAAATTAAATTAATAAAATAAATAAGGATACATATTATGATTTTCTAAAACACGGTTACAGTTGTATATTACTGTAAATTATTAATAGTGTTTTATTAAATTCATAAAAATTATAATAAAAAATTAAATAAAAGGGGATTTATAGTAAAAAAACTATTAATTAAATAAATATCCCAAATATATATTTTTTGCTCTTCTTAAAATACTTTATAAAGTAATTCCTTTCACAGTTCTGGTGATTTTTTGGTGGAATTACAATCTCGATCTAGTGAAATATGTCTTCTGTCAATTGGCAACACTGGATTTGATGCGACGAAACGCGATTTGTAGTTATTTATGCAGAAAAGCGGCGAACTGGACCTACATCTAGATTGGTACCGATTTCAGACATTTGTAGGTCCCCGTGCGGAGCTAGCGAAAGAGGAGGTGGTCGCAGTATACGCAAAAATTACATTGAAGTAAAGCCAGCCGTATCTTGGCCAGCTGCTCGCTGTGCGGTGGAGTCAGACGGTGTGAGTCAGACGGCCGTCGAAGATCGGCTATTGAAAGTAGAAACATATGTAGAGGGTCGCCGCATACGGACTTCGGATTAGATACTTCCCCGCTATAAACATTGGATTTAAGAATATTTAATACTTATTATTTATGGGGGATGGATCTTGGGGTAAAAATTATGAAATGGAATAATAAATATAACAAGGAAGTTATTCCTGAAAAATACATCATAATAGTGTTTTAAGTAAAAAAAAAAAACCAATCGATTTGCTTAGGTAAATAAACAAAAAAAAAAATAAAAATTGTGTTTTCCATTCTTTCTAAGAAATACGTCCGCTTATGCTTAGAATATCCATTATATTTTACTCGACGATCTAACTCAAGTGCTATGTCTTGTGTTATGCTTTCGTCGATATAAAATCACAAAAACACCTGAATAATTTTGCGTTAGTTAAGTGGGGAAATATAAACAAGTGACCCATGTATGTGCAATTTAAAAACTAAATTATACGTAAATATACGTAATTCTGAAGGAAAAACGTTAATATTTATATTTAAGTAGATAATTATTCCTAATAAAAACTTAAATGTATTTTTCGTTTTAAAATGGTTGCTAAATTAATCTACTTACATTAAATTTTTAGTGTCGGTATTATTTTAGTTAGCAATAAACGAAGTAGTAAATTACCACAAGCTGAGCTAAACTAATTCAAAACTTTGTAAAATTAATAAAATGGAGGAGATTAGCCCCACCATTCAATATTGTTACGAGCCGCCACTGCTATAAGGCGCACTACTTTTGCCCTGCACATTACTCTTTCAAATTTTGAATATTAATATAATCTTTATTCATAAAATCATATTTTATTTCTATACGTATTGAGAAATTGGTATGTATGTTAATAAGTAAGCGACAACTACATTATTTGTATAGGATTGCCCTGCTATCTCAGTACGTTTGCTACTTCTATGGAATATCTATTAGGTCAATGCAGTATGAGAGTCATAAAACTTACACGTCTTTAAAATAACCAAATGATTCCAAAATCATACTCTGAAATTTACCATGTAGTTACAAATGCATTTATTAGGAGCAGCTTAGGTATAAATGATATCTATTTAGTGGAATAAATAGCGAACATATGACAACGATATGAAACTGTTGAGCGATGATTGATGGGCGAAACATCGTTGTGTCGAATATCGCAGTCAGTATCACGAACAACATACCCCATAATTAGAGTTCGAATTGAAATATAGTGCCGACTACTCTAGAATGCAGAGATAAATAACAAATCGCACGTTTTATTGATTGTCAAATATGCGCGCAGTAGCTGATATGATCAATACAATATGATACAAAATAAATATATCTACTATATTGAAGGTTCCTAATAAAAATTGTGATAAATCGGTTTTTTTTTATTATTTTTAAAGTTAGAAGAAAAAAATTGGAAGTTTTTCATTTGGCATTTAATTGAAATGTGTGATGATACATAAGTTATATGAATTACGGATTAAATATTTATCAAAAATATTTAATATCGATGCCTCAAGTTTTCATTCACAACAAATTATAATGAATTTATTGGAAGATTTGTCAAATTACTATTTTAATATTGCTGCTGTTATTACAGTTAAAATAGCTAACCTCAAAATTTAAGGAATGCAAATCACTTATTTACACAGAAATTTAAACATTAATCATAAATATGTTAGAGAAAGGATAAAGAAAACAAAAGATTCTAATATAATTAAACAATAATTTACACAAAATCACTTTTCAGTGAGCACCAGACGACATAACAAATCGCTATAGCTTACCGTAGCAAATTACGTCTTACATTTTTAACGTTTTATTTCCCCAGCACGAACTGGTAGCCTAATTTGCATTTCGCACGAAGCAACGCACCGTTAAGGCGCTTAACTTATACACAATGAATACGAACAACGCTTCTCTGCAACCATAAAACCGTCAATTTTTCTAAAAAATTACCGGCCGCATTCGAAATCAATAAAAGAGCTCCCCTTAAGACGACAGCTACCGGAGGGCATTGTTTTAGTTGTTTTTTCTTTTTTTCCTTACATTCTCCAGTTCGCTGTGCACTCGATACATAAACTGTGGGGTTTATGCCTTTCTACTGACAAATTAAATTGCTTTGCGGATGCATTGAACTAATGCCAACGTTGCTCTGGTGGAGGGTAATCCCTCCTGCCACATACAATGGAAAGAGGTTAGATCGGACTGGCCGCTGCGCTGGGAGGCACAATCTGTGTCTATAAATTAAGAAATTATGTTCGTGCATTGTATTAACTAACTCGAATGTCTGATTGGGTTGCTTGTAACTCGATTATGATTATAATTGGGCTAATTACAATTGATTAATTTAACGATCTTTGATATAGTTTATGCAGTATTTCGGTGCAATTTATATTCTTTAGTCTTATAAGGAAAATGCTAACTCATCGGTGATCCACAAACTACACAGAAAAGAATTCTGCACTCGATTCAATCTTTAGAATTTAGAGTATGGTTAACCGTGTATATTTAATTAATGCATCGATTTAAGTTTATTTAATTTAGAGTTGATTTAAATAATTCCAGTGACTTTGACCTGAAGTCTTCGAAGACACTACAACCTCTTGCCTTTTTGGATTTAATCTCCCATTAAATTATACTAGCCAATCCAACATTCTGATATCCCATACTAATCTGGTCTTTAACTGGTTGATCGAAGTAATCCTCTGGCTTTATTTTTGGTTTGGCAAAAATCGCCTGTCTTTCTACATCCAGAGTCTCACATTTACATAGATTGTGGTAAGCAATCCAGTTACTCCATTACACAGTCTGCAATAGGTATCCAATTTTCTGTAAGTATTCTTCTATGAACAGTAAGGAGATCTATTACAGTGCAAAATGATTCCTGTAATTCTTCAGTCTTCTTCTTTGATGATCTCACTAATAAAGGTCTTCCCATTAACTTGTCTGGTTGCTTTGTTCCAGCCTCTTTCCTTTACCCAACTTCTTACTTGCTTTGGTGCGGTGTTTTTGAAAACCACTAAAGCATGTTCTGGGCCTATATATGAAGCTGATGATCCCCTTCTTGCTAACTCTTCAGCTTTTTCGTTTCCTACGATTGCCGAATGTTTGGGCATCCACTTCAAGGTAACCATCCACTTCATTGGGTCAGCTAGACTACTCAGTTCTTTATACATTCCCAGTCTTGATTTGATTTTGGGCATCACTCAGTATCACCTGGCTGTGATTCCACTGCTAGTATTATCTGTTCAAGGTTTATAATACTTTTAATCCGAAAAAATCAATATTTCTAATCTAAAATTTCGTTTCCTTAAATTATGTATATCCTCAGTGCATTCTTAAGCATATTGGAACGTAATTCTAAACAAGCAACTTTCTTCTACTTTACTAATGTAAATGATATTTCAATTAAAACCTAATCCAGTCAATACTCTATTGAATTAACCAAATCATACGTCTATAGGTGACATGCATGAAAGCATTGCGATTATCACCTGCTATCAGTGTCAATGTGTAAAAGTATGCTCCAGTAGAGTTTCCCAAGGTTCTGGTGGAAAGCACTTTAAATACGGTTGACAAATGGTATAAACAAGAGCGACTATCAGTCAATGCCCAAAAAACAAAAATTGTTACGTTCACAAGAAAAAGAACGCGAGAAAGCCTGCAGCCACTAGTGATAGGAGACGAAAGGATTCCATATGTCAAAGAGGCGAAATTGATTCAGTATGATTTATTATAGGATATTAAATATTTCAATTAAATTTTCATGCAAGTAGTGCCTCATTGGAAATTAGATCAGCTGTTCCACAATACAGAACGCCACTGTGTTAAATTAGCTGAAACTTTTTTATTATTTTTTATGTTTTTATGTGGTGGAATTTACAATTTGCCAATCAAGCTTTGAATATTTTGATTGAATAAAAACTGTTTAACATAATGTATAAATTTACGATAACCTGATATATTTTTATAACGCATGCGGTATTTTTCACATCTATTTATATTCCTTCAAGCGATAAAAATAAAATTCAACGTTTTTCACATAAAATAACAAATATTATGCTCTGTTTTCCACAACACAAATGCCTAAAATATTAATTTTCAATTTAAAATGTAACATTTGAATTAAATAAACAACAGCTACCTACGTTGTAAGATTTACAGCTTATTAGTTTCAACTATGACAGTATGTAATATGAAATGAAACATATTCTTTACATTTAAAATTAATATTGCGAGCATTTATACTGTGGAAAGCGGTACTTAGATTTTTGGCGCCCAACGTGGGGAACGAACCCACCACCCAGAGATTAAGATTCTCTCGATCGGTAGCGCATGCAACACTTAATCTCAGGGTCGCAAAAACTTACAACGCAAAACACAAAATATAAAAATGTACGTTAAAACAAAACCAAAATCAAAAAACGGTTATTTACAAATACTTTGCATTAAATTTATTTTATACAAATGTAACTTAAGAAAGATTATCAAAATAAATCGAAACATAGCTTATAGAATTCTATTTTATTATCATGTTAGACCAAAAAGAAATCAGAAAATAAGTATTTGGATGAGGATGAGGACCAGTTTTACGGTACCTATTGTTTGCTTAAGCTGGTAAAATTGACGTTATTATTTCCAACAGCAGAATTAGATTGTGAAATAAATAGCTTTTTTGAAGTATCAACTGACACCAAATTGAATTTAATTACTTTTTCATTTCCAACAAACGTACAATTTTCCTAGAATTGTGAACAAATGATTTTAATTAAAATAATATACCATGTATATAATATACATGTTTTCTGAAGAGAATATTACGTTGTGATTAAAATAACACACAACAGTTTCGAGGAAATAAACACTTATTTCTGTGTACGCACACTTTTCTTATTGTTAGTAAGCAATTTTAAAGCTTTTATTATTGGCGCAATTTTGATCGAAAAATATAGGAATGTGAATACGAAAATTGATAGATAAATAATTGGATAATTACCCTTTAAGCCGAATTTGCGACCTCTAGAACAGTAATTATAAATTTTTCACGGAATTTTCGCGAATCTGGTAGAAAGTAGCGAGAAACATTTTAAGGGCCTTATTTAGCACAGTAGCGGATGTAATTAAAAAGTGTAAAATAACGAGATCGAGCTCCGTAAAAATTGCGAAAAAGTTAGGGCCGTTACGCGAGCTGTTAATCAGATCTCTTAACTCTTTTGAATTGTCGAACAAAACTTTGGCGAGAAAAATTCATAATGAAATGGGAAAATGCACAGAGATGTGGTTCTAAAACTTATCGACAAATCTATGGGGATTCGAATGATCTTTTCCTAGTTGTCTACATATTTTAACTTTCCCAAAGAGAAAGATGCTAGGTACTGATCTGCATATTACATTATAGAAAGCGATTTTGGCAGTTTGGACTTGTTGAATTACTTTCGATTCATTTAACTCAATCTACTAAATCTTTGCTCATATGTGAGCTGATGGCGCTGTGCAAAGCATTGTATAAATATCGCTAGCAGTATTGGATTTCCTTATCGATTGTTCTTTATTGTCGTAATGTATATATGTGAGGGCATCTAATAAAGACTATATATTTTTATTACTACACGTATGTTACGTGATGGGGGTGCAAACAATTTTTGGACTAGGGCTTACGTAGGTACAATCTGAAAAAGGGCGGATCAATTAGATAAAGAGCTAGTGTCTGGGCGGGATAGTGCGATAATTAAGTATGTGTTACTTTCGGCTTAGGTAGTTAAAATGTCGTTTAGGGATGAACTTGATAATGATTGGCAGGGTAGGTGGGTTACTTCTTTAAATGGGAGGTGGACTAGGAAATTTATCGGTAGGTAACGTTACACGTTCTAGAGAAATATGGGTTAGTTTGTCATAACAGTGGGTAGAGTCAATAACGAATCACAGTAATTTTAAATATATTTATGTGGAATGCGGTGGATTAATGATACGCATTGTGAATCTGGTAGGGCAGATAAGCGGGGAATGTTTTATTTGAATGTCCAGAGTAATTAGAATTAGGTTATTGTGGGGAGGTACTATTGTTGATTTATTTGCTTTCAATTCATTAAACGGTTAATCTTTCCGCTGGTAGAGGAATTAGCTTCAGTTCCGCGAACAATCAAGGAGTTACCTGGAAATGGCACAGCTATCGGAATTCAATAATTTGCTAGCCATCAGCAACAAGGCCTGAGGCTGCTTCCCAGGTTCTTCACCCAGAGTAAGCTTTTCCTTGATTTTCCCATACTTCTTGGCGAATGCTGGAAGGTAATTGAAGTCGTTCCATGGACACAGAATATCGTAACAACCAGAACATTAACTTGGCTTGGCGGGAAGAATTCGCGATATTCTTTCATTTTATCGTAGATATACATCATATTCTCGAAATTCACTTCAGTTAGGTCCTGTCAGGCACGGAATTTTATCGAAGCCGACTCTGACGTCTCGCCCGAGACACTGACATCAAGGTCACGAAATTTTGCCCACTCAGATCAAAAGAGCCGACAAAGAGTTTGCATTCTGGTTGTTACGATATTCTGTGCCATGGACGCAAACATAATGGCAACTGACAGCTGACAGATTTACTATATCTTTGTTATTATTATGAATGATCATGGGGAATTATTTAATTAGAGTAGGAACATTTCAATTGTTATGGAATGCACATAGTACTTAGAATAGGTAACCTCGTGTAATACCTTTAGGTGAAGCACTGGGTTTAGGATGAATTATAATTATTTAGCTTTTCATACATGAAGTGTATAATGATTGATATTGAATAACTTAAAAAAAATTTTAAATTATAACCGTCCGTCCGTGCCTGAGGCATGTCCATGTGAAGTTAGAAATCTTTAGATGGCTATGAAAGACCCGATTCCGGTAGCTTATTTGGTTATAGCTTACTAGATTATTCTTTGCATTCTCCATCAGCAAACAATTTGCCTTTTCTTGGTATTCAACTGAACTTGTATTTTATTCTTGCTAAATTAATTTTTGTTAACAATTGAAGAATGTATTTCAAATTCTACCAGGATCTACCACGAACACTAACATATTCTACACATATGCTTTCCTATTTTCAATTACCCACATCTGCTTAGATAAAGACTTTAAATTGTTCTTCAGTGAATAAACCACCAAGTCCGAAATAAAAGAAAAAGCTCTAATAATTTAATTTAGACCCATTACTGTGATATATATATTTAGATTAATGAGTCACTCCCCAAGTACAAATATAAAATCCACAGTAGCCGTTAATACAGGCATATATACACCAATTTTTATGTCTAAATTAAGTAACATATTCCGAGCACCCATCTAAACGCCTATAACCATAAATTACGCTAGAGGTAATAAATACGTCAGTCTCCCTCTCTTTCTCCCGGGCAAGATTAATTACATTTATATTTAAAAGCGTTTTTGCGTTGGTAGAAAGAAAATTTTCCATTGAATTCCAAGAAGTCCGTTTTTAATTGAGTTTGCAGTATCAGCTACTGACAATTTTTCGTCTGTTGGTGAATATAAAAATATATATATGACGAGTATGTCTTTGAAATATGCCTTCTGTCTTCTAACTTTTCCATGTTAATGAAATATTTAACAGTCTTCGCGTATGTATGCAGATCTATACTCTATTCGTAGAACTTTCACGTGAAATAATCTCAATTGGTTCTCATCTTGTATTTTGGATAACACATTTTAATTCGATTTTGTATTTCCTCTTAAGAAAATTTACATTGCAACGGGAAAAGCATTTCCTTGATATGTAAAGCTGCCCAGTACATTATTTAGACGTTTTATTTGAGAAGACACTATTTTGAATCCACATTTGGAAAAGATCGCTCACAAGTCATAAGGCGAGGCTATCCTTACGGCATTCCAAAGGATATGTGGGCAATCTTTGGGGCTACCCCCAAAGCTAGATAATTGATTGTATGTGATGGCAGTACGTCCAACTATAACCTATGGAGCAATAGCTTGGTGACCAAAGACGTAACAAGCCAGAGCCACCGCAAAACATACATCCACACAAAGGATGACAATTCAGGAGCAATGTCTCCTTCCCCGTCATTGGCACTACAAACTAGAAGTTCTTCTTGATCCTTGCACATTGTTGTGGAAAGGAAGGCTAAAGAGCGAATCAATCGCCATATACTCATACATGATCGACTAGATGACATGTTTTAAAAAAAAAAACATGTCAACTAGTCTTCGAACTCCAGTAGTGACAAGAAGCAGAAAAAGGTAGCTGAGATGCTACCGAAACTTCCTTCAAGTAGTCCTCGATATACCATACATACATTTGGCAACATTTGTATTTTTTTTTCTGTGTACACTGGCAATAAAAATAAATTTATCTATCTATCCACTAGAAGAACTGTCCTGGTCTAGTGTATTTCACTACACTGATTTTGAGTCTGCATTGCTTTATTTTGCACGTTGAAGTGTATGCTGAAGTGATTGCTGGTGAATCTTCTGTAATTAGGATAACTTATGGTGAGTTTTCACTAAAGGTCCGAAGCACGCAGCAGAAGACAACTTATCAACAATAACACTACAAATTGCTTCTGAAGTATACCTTAATGTTTTTAATTCATTTGTTAATCCATTTTTCATTTGTAGGATTGTCACCAGTCGAGCATCTCCAAATAACCACTCTAGTGTATGAAAAGACTTTCATAGTGAGTTGGACACCAGATGAAAACCTAGAACAATGTGACATAAGATATATGGTAACATGATTATGGTACAGGTTTTGAAATTCGTAATACCAGTAACTCAAGCATCAGTCTTAATGTGGTCAACTGCACAGCTACAATCATCACAGTGGTGACAATTAGTGGAGATAAGATGAATGAAGAAAGAAGTATTAGACCAAAAGAATGTTAGTTACAAAAAACACAAATGGTAGAAGGAAGGACTGTTGGATGGTGCTCACAAAAAGGGTTGCTCCTACAAGAATATGATTCACACAAAAAAAAATAATAGTATTTATATATGTCACGATCTGACTGTTCGACAAAAACAATGCTTGTATATAGTTTTTAAAAATATATAGTAAAAATGTATGTTCACTTTATTTTCTAGCAATTTTCGACGAACCATTTCACAATACTTTATGCCAATGCCCTATACCCTGTCTGATGTCGCTCTTTGTAGATGCAATAGCATAAAGGATCTAAGTTTCAATTTTGATAGTGAGTTTTCAGAAAACATATTGCCAATATAGTGTTGTCGGCTAACAGAATGTTAGGATTTTTTTAATAATTTAATAACTCTATACCCACACACCCTTGATGTAACTTTAGTTTACTTGGAAACTTTGCGTGAAATAAAATCGAGAAGACGAACAAGGGCAACTAAAATTATTTGAAAGTCCTATCCAACAAGAAGAGGAGACGCTGAAACTGTCAGGAAGCCAGACCAAGGAACTGCTAGAACTTGACCGTAAAAATGCTAAAGTGATTGTCCTGTTTTTACAGGTCACTGTAAACTTAGAAAGGCACTTACACAGAATCGGGCTCTCTAATGAGACTGAATGCCGTCTGTGTTTAGAAGATGAGGAGACAATTGAGCATATGTTTTGCCACTGCTCTGCTGCTACAGAAATCAGGTATGTAACTTTCAAAAAGGCTGATCCTTTCGTAGAACACATTAAGACAATTTCATTCAGCAAAATACTGAGCTACGTTAAGAGCCTGAGCTATGATTTAATGGGTAAATGAAATGAGGAATTAAATACAAAAAGTCACGAGCCTGCAGCGTTCCTGCAGATTCAGAATCCCAGAGATATCAGACGGCTCCCATAAGAAAGAAAAAGTGGTTTATTAATTTTATATCAAACAGCTTAACGTTACCAAATATCAAACCCAAGTAAGTTCTGTTTGCAGGTTATTTTCTCCTTTGCAATACTTTATGACCGCCCTGTATATCTATTTAGATATAACACTAATTTTGTTGAAACAAACATTGCAAACCATACATTTATTTAATCAAAATAATTTACGAACTTTTAACATCTTCAATTAAGGAAAATTGAACTGATTCCATCAAATCGACACCAATTAATCATTAACGGCGTAGCTAATTGTGTTTCCTAGTTTATCTGTATACCTGTATATGTAGGTATATTATTGAGAGCGCTCGTGAATTTTCACAGGATGATCAATTCTTAATAAAGCGACGAGAGCCGTCATCAATTAAAATAATCCATTCCATTAATTTCTACCTGGTATCCGAACGAAATAAAATTATACGGTGGTTGGAGCTCCTTTCCCTATGCATGTAGAATTGGATGTATGGTGTAAATAAAACGAAATGTTAATGCATGTACAGCCACGATCATCTAAAACGAGACTGTAAGCAAACGTCGACCTTATGCACGTTATGTAGAATGAGTAAATGGTCTACTACTGCTACTGTTGCAGGTATACTGTCCGTCATACACGGATTATGCTTAAGTAGTCTTTCATTGTCTTTGCATTATAATTTATACCTAATACTAAAATTCTTATTGGTTACAGCATATATCTGATTTGCCCAGAACTTGATTTGCTGCTTATGCTATGCCAATTGCAAGTTCTAATCCTTGAAATTGCTCCGCAACACTCTTTTTGGCAACGATGTCTGCTTCCTCATTTCAGAGAACGAGTGAGTGCCTAGGTACCCAGATTAAGGATAGATTATTAGCCATCCTCAATGTGTTTAGAGTATGTGTATGTAAAACATACCACTGAATAGTTCTGTTTTGTCAGGTTTCGTAACTACTTTATTACTTTTAATACGCACAATGACAAGTCAAACTGTTTATCATATTTATGAATATTAATAAACGACTCTGATCTATATTTGCAGCTAACATCCAAACGCTTTATCGTGAAATTCGAGTAGATAGAGTGAAGAAACTCATATAGCAAACGAAATAGATGTATTAGCCATACACATAGAAAAAGAAGATTGGCTAGTATTTGCTCAGAGAAATAATCCGAAGGTTCAAGGAATAACAGAAGTCCTATCTGCATCTTAACGAACACTCACGAAAGCTGATGAAGAGATTACGAAAAATTATGAAGTACTAGATGGACGGTTATACAACCAGCAAGATAAAAGGAAATTATGGGTAGTTCCGAAGAAAGTGCAATGACAGATTGTGAAAATGTTCCACGACGATCTGGGACATATAGGCTTGGATAAGCATGTTAAGAAGATTCAAGAAAATTGCTAGTTCCCAAGATTAAACCTCTATGTGAAGAAATACTTTCGAATTTATTTACCATGTGGCCACCACAAAAGCCCAGGATATTTCCACTTAATTGACAAGATTGGTTTGCCCTATGATACGATCCATATTAATCACCTCCGATATTATAGTTGGTACAGATTGTTTCACAAAGTTTGTGGTGATGAGATCAGTTAAAGATACAATTTTCCAGAGAGCGTCTAAGTACGTAGAAGAAGTTTGTGACATCATAGGCCCTCCGAGAAGAATAGTTACTGAGAGAGGAACCTAATATACAGAAAAATCCTTCGAAAATATGTGTGAAAGAAGAAAAATTATTCATATCAATGCTACTGCCACCCCCAGAACCAATGGCCAGATGGAACGGCTAAATAGGTCAATCACTCATATGCTAGCAGTCCTCACGAGAAGTTCAGACGGATAAGATTGAAACAGATACCTTGGCAGAGTCCAATACAGCTTGAGCAATACTTACCATCAGATAATAAAAACGACACCCTTCAATCTGCTTTTAAACTGCATTTGACGGATATCCATTAGCCAGACGAATTAAGTAATTGCGCTGATGATAATGACATGTTTCAACGAGGATTAGCTGCTATTGAACGCATTCGAGCAGACCAGGCGAAACAGCAAGCTAGATATAATAGAAGAAGAGCGAAACCTAAAGAGGAGAAAAATCCGGAGAAGTGGTATTTGTCAAAAAAGGAGCCTTTGATCACTGGTCAAAGTCGAAAACTACTTCCAAAGTATGCGGGCCCCTATATTGTCAGAAATTCCACACTGGAATTGTGTCAGTAGACCCCCTGAAGAAGCACAACGTGGACCAAAACAAAGATTTCATATCAATCGACGAATGGGAGATGATAGAACATAACGAAAAGGCAACAGACGACGAAGCCCCAGGAGAGATCCCAATCGATGAAGGATGGGGGCCGACAAAGGGTAAAGAGGAAGCCATCTGTGACGCAACTCCAAAGACGACTGCAAGTTCGAGACCCCAAAGAAGGAAACGCCGTCCAGCCCAATATCGCGATTGACAGTTTTGAGGTCCAAAGCTTGTCAGGAAAGGCCGAATGTTAGCAGCAAATATAGATCAGAGTCGTTTATTGATATTCATATGACGTTTGTTGATTAATATATATTTTAACTTGTCATTGTCCGTATTAAAAGTAGTAAAGTAGTTAATAGGTTTGAAGGCGAAAAATAGTGTAAAAATAATAACTTGAGGCTCAATTTGGATTGTAACCTGCTGAGAGAGATTCATAAAATGGTATTTATAGGGCATGAAAGTGTCAAAACATTTTAAAGGGTTTTATACCAGCTATTAGTTCTTTTTGTCATTATTTTGAATATGCTCCTCGGCCTTGTTAAGGTCTGCAATAATGTAGCCTTTCTACGTGTTAACAAAAAAGTGATGTAAATAATATTAGATGAGCACCTGATTGATATTATTTCTCATATTTTTTTAAACTAAAATTAAAAACTTAAAAATTATCAATTTCAAGTGCAGGTATCTTTAATCGTTATTCAATAAAATATTTAGATTTTCTTTTTGAAATTATATTTCAAACACACATATTGCATATTTAAGTTACAACTTTCAGAAAATTGCTTTCAGCATATGAAATATAAACGCAATATTGAGGCAAACATCAAAGCAATCTTTCTAGTATTTTTAGTATTAGATATTTAAAGACAGCCTTCGCTTCGCTCGCCGTAAGTGATTTTAATTCATCCTTCTCTGTGAATTCATCTGGAAAAAATAAAAATATCATCAATTTTTTATATTATTCATCAAACAAAGATAAACAAAATTAAATCAGAAATTTATAGCTCTTTTCCGAAGAATATCCAAGCGCTCGTATTTATACATTTGCCTTTGAAGCTTGGATGGATTCGTCGAACTTTCCGATGACCCTGTACTTCGTAGCGACGGCCTATTCTCGAGCACGTTCGAGAGACCATCTGGCCCTCCGAGTTCGCCTAAAGAATGAAACGACCCACGCTCAATTTAAACTTCTATAGCATTTACGCGTTGTACCGTGCTTTGTCGCTACGCAATATTTAACGGGCACATATTTAATAAACGATGCTCATATCTTGACGTTGCCACTGGAGTGCGATAAAAAGAGACGGAAATTTTTAATTTCTGAAGATAGAAAAAGGAACAGATGATCTAACATGTGCAGTGGAGGTTTGCATAATAATGTCTCTTGGAAAGATGACTTTAGTATTGCTCTGAATATGCACGACATAAAATTTTATAGTTGTATTAAAAATGTAAGGCTTGTAAGGTGTTAAAAGAAAATTGCAGTTGGTCAAAGCAAATAATTTTATTGAAATGTTAAAGGTAATCAAAAATATGAAATCTTTAATATACCACATTTTAATATGAGAACATACAAATAAATTAATAAACAATTAATCGTCCTCAGGTATGTCATTTTTTTACAAAATTACATTTAATTCAATTAGACAATATATGGAGTAGTTCTTCTGATGAAGATGATAATTTGCAGCAACAGAAAGTGGGAAACAGTATTCGAGGCACAGCAAAAACATTTAGGGCAAGAATTCACAACACATTTCCAAGTAATTTTGAGGTCAATGCACGCTCACGTCCATAATAAAACTTGAGGTACCAACTTGTTAAGTGTGATTGGTGGTAGATTGACATGTCAAACAGCAAGAAATCATGCACTATATGCTAAACAGCGGTTGGTAATTACTCTCATTAGGTTGGAAATGGAGGCCAGTATCATGGTATTTCTGA
This sequence comes from Protaetia brevitarsis, assembly GCA_004143645.1. Lineage (NCBI taxonomy): Eukaryota > Metazoa > Arthropoda > Insecta > Coleoptera > Scarabaeidae > Protaetia > Protaetia brevitarsis. The sequence continues at coordinate 127,300 of RXPK01001988.1, forward strand.
CATGCATGGGGGGTAGATAAATCCACTGTTTGTTGAGTAATTCATACTGTAGTAAAAGCAGTAAATGAGTGTCTGTTTTCTCGGCTACTAGACTGGCCAGATAACAACAGTAGAGGTAGTGTAGAGAGTTTATAGAATTGCACAAATGCCAAACGTCATTGATGAAACTCTGAATCAAAATGAACCACAGTTTGTTGATCAACATGGAAAACATTCCTTGAATTCTATGGTTGTTTGTGCTCCGGACCGTAGATTTCATTATATCAATGCCAAATGATCAGGGAGCGTTCTTGGCAGTACAATTCTCAAGAATAGCATATTATATCGACGTTATGCATGCAGGGTGGAGCGCTGTAGAAAGTGGAATTATTTTTGGAGAGTAAGATATCCTTTATTAGAATGGCAGATAACTCCAAGTCGAAACGTATTTAAATGCTGCGCTGCATTTAGCAACTTTTTGAAGACGCACCATGATGTACGTGTCCTACAGCAACGTTTGATGATAGATCAGGCAGAAAATAAAGAAGAAAATGAAGATATTGTTTATGATAACAATCATCGTGCCTCAGAAGAAAGAAAAATGGAATTAATGGATTATTTTTGATGACTAAATATTTTCATTGCATAAAATATTTATGTGCTTGCAACATGTTTTCACAATAATTGGTTTTAAATAGGAGTCCTAGGTTGTACGGGTACCTCATGCATGTTAGAAATACCATGATGCTGGCCTCCATTTCTAAGCCAAAGAAGAATAATGCACAACCACTGTTTGTGGTTTGTGTGTTTGTTTATCAATCTACCAACAATCACACTAAACAATTGCTGGAATGATTGCACACAACTGTGGAGTGTTTCCGGTGTAATCCGTGAACAAGCGTTGGTGGTTCGCTCAATCATGTTTTCCCTCGTGGTTGGTACTTCTGTATAAACTTCAGACTTTAAGTGGCCCCACAAAAAGAAGTCGGGGGAAGTAGGATCTGGCAATCTTACAGGCTAAGACACTGGACCACCTCTTCCGATCCATCGACGATTGTAGGTTCGATCTAATACTTCGCGTGCTATTCTTGAATAATGTGCTGGACAACCGTCATGTTGGAACCACATTGTTTGTCGTACGTCCAAGGGAAGGTCTTCAACTAACACTGGAAGTTCGTTCTGCAAGATCTTTCGATATTTTTCACCGTTTGAGTTTCCATCGATGAAATATGGACCAATAAGCTTATTGCCAATTATTCCACACCAAACATTTACGTTCCAAGGATGTTGATGTTCAACTTGGCGCAACCAATGGGGATTTTCGATACTCGAGTAATGCATGTTGTGCCGATTTATCGTACCGTGATTTATGAATGTCGCCTCATCAGAAAATAATACTCGAGCAAAAAAATTGGAATTATCTTGTATCCGTTGAAGCGCCCATTGACAAAATCGCACTCGATTTTGAAAATCATCACCATGAAGTTCTTGATGTATGGAAACTCTAAATGGATGATATTTCCTACGCTTCAATATTTGGCAGATAGTGGACTGAGAAATTCCTGATCCGCCAGCTATTTCTCGAGTACTAATGTGCGGATTATTAGCTACTGCAGCTAATACCGCGATTTCATTATTTTCTCCAGCAATTGTCTTTCGGCGATTACGTTTTCTTGGCTGTACAGTTCCTTCGCGAGAGAACTGCTGAACGACTCGGTAAAAAGAAGCGCGCGATCGCACCTTGTCGGGAAAACGTTGTGAATAAAGATTAACAACATCATCGATGTTCCTACCACTTTCTCCATAGATGTGAATCATTTCAATTCTCTCTTGTAATGTTACAGCCTCCATTACTGTTCAAATATTCAACACTAACTAATTTGTATTAGATTAGTAATTAATAATCTAAATGGGGATCGGACAATCTGTAAGTATTCACAGTTTCTTTATTTCATAATACCAAACAGTATGAAACAAGTCATTGGAAACGAAAACTGACAGTAGTACACTGGACAAACTGACATAGAAATTGCTATTACAAACTTAAGGCTTCAAAAAGAAATCATTTGAGTTGTATAAACATTTTCGAATAAGCATATCTTTTACACTTTTTTGAAAGATTTTAAGTTTATGTTTCTTAAGTTCATAAGGTATGCTGTTATAAATTTTTAAGACTTGGGTCACTACACTTTTATGGACACGTGCATACGTAGTCTGTGGTACACGAAGGGTTGCTTTTTGGCACTCCCGAGTATTGTACTTGTGATTAGTTTCATAGTCGGCAATGAGTTCTTTATAATGTTTTTTCCCGAAACACGCACACTCATATACATATAATCCGTGTAAGGTAAGTATACAGTTGTCTATAAACACTTTTTTACATGATTCTCTTTTTTTTAGATGGAAGATACTTCTAAGGCACGACTTCTGGAGGACGAAGATCCTTTCAGCATCCACAGAATTTCCCCAGAAAATGATGCCGTACGATAGCCGCGACCCAACATAAGCATGGTAGGCCGACAATGCTGCCTCTTTATGGACCTCAGTGGATATGCTTCGTAGTGCATACGTCATTCCAGATAACTTTTTAGCGAGCAGGTCGATGTGATCTTTCCATGATAATGCACTATCAAGTAGCAGTCCCAAAAACTTAGCATTATTTATTGAAGTTATTTGATTATCCGCGAAGCTTATTGAGAGGTTATTTTCCTTCTTTAATGAGAATTTTATCATATTAGTTTTGTTTACATTAAGTTTTAGGTTATTTTCAAGAAACCAGTTGCTTGCTTTATCTAGAACATCTAGTGTCTTATCTTCCAATGTGTTGCTCTTGTCGTTTATAATTATTGATTTGTCATCAGCATACCTAGTAAGAAAGTGCGATGTTATTTTCGGAAGGTCATTCATGTATAAAATAAAAAGAAATGCACCTAATATTGAACCTTGCAAAATACCTTTTCGATTTTCCAGCCATTGTGACCGACAGGTTTCTCCATTGTAATTCACTTGTACGCATTGCAATCTATTTGTCAGATAAGACTTTAATAATTTGTGTACTATTCCTCTAAAACCCATTCTCTCAAGTTTTTTTAAGTAGAATATTATGATCTACGCTATCGAAGGCTTTTGACAAATCTAGGAAAACTCCCACTACTTGATTCTTTTCGGATATCGCTTGTGTTATTTTACTAATCGCCATGTAGATAGTTCTGGAGGTTGCTCTTCCTTTTGTGTAAGCATTTTGAAATGGTGTTAAGAGATTGCAGGATTCAGTGAATGATATTAAGCGGGACAAAATAGCCTTTTCAGTGATTTTAGCTATGATAGATATTAGTGCAATCGGTCTGTAATTCGTAATATTTGTTTCATCACCATTTTTGAAGATCGGTGTAATTGTAGCAGTTTTTAGTTGGTCTGGATATATACCCGTCATAAAGGAAAGATTGATCATCTGTGCTATTGGTGTGCATAGTATGTCTGCACAACTTTTTATTAATTTTGTTGGTAATTCATCTGATCCTACAGATGAAGTATCTTTCAATTCAATAGCATTCCAATTGCGAATAAATAAATGTATCGAAGTGAAGGGGCACAGTTTCGAACACATGGCTTTTTGAAATGTTAGTTTATGTTAAAATAAAAAAAAAAAACAAAATCATTGTTTGCTTATTTCTCTTTTTTATGTATTTTTTTTAGACGTTCATAATCATGTTTTTTTTTTGCGATTACAGCGCAATCTGTTACAAATCGAAGAAAAAGTTTCAAACAAAAACTACATACTTGATGGCGAAGAATCCGAATCTGAAATACAAAATGGGGGCTCCCATTTAAGATCCCACTCTGGAGGGAGAGGGGGTGAGCTGGGGGATCCAGTTCGTCACCATTCCGTGAGCCCCCTACACTATAACAAATGAAGGGTGCGCGGGAATAACGATCAAAGTCCCTATTTTTGTGAAAATGAGATAAGGGTGCCAATTTGTAGGAGATTCTGAGTATTATATAATGCGCGTTCAAAACTGTTTCAAAAACGCGTCGTAGTCCGTAGAAATCAAGTTGCTATAATGCTAGTTTTGTTTTAAACCTTTAAGTCGCAAACTTTAAAATTCATTTATCTCTTAATGTATGAATACGGACTTCGATCGTTATTCCCGTGCACCCTTCAAATCTATTAAGATCTTTTTTTGATTTGATGCAGTGTTTTAGAGATATTCCGTTGTCTCAAGATAAAAAACTCACCCTGTATATAAGTTTACGACGTCCCTTTCCATATTACTAGCAAGGACCATGAAATTTGAGTTTGGTGTCGATTTAGATGCTCGTAACTGTACATACATGCGTATATACATGCAAATATGTATCATGCAGATATTTTCATCTCATAAATGTATATGCATTACTGTTCAATAACAGTCATTTGGTATAGCGACGGTAGCATCTAAGCTTCAGTACTCGCGGCGTTAGCAGCTGTTCTCCCTTTCCGTCCGTTCAAACGACAGTTCATATTTCCGTCCTTTTTTACGAGAGGTTCGTATCGATTTTTCCCCCGTCCTTCACGTACTCGCACGCCGAATATATCTCCCATCTCGCTTTAACGTGCCTTATCGCCGTTTTCCTACCGCCACTGCTTATAAACTCTTTCATCTCTTTTACCCTCCACCCTGCCAACCTGGCGATGCCCGGTTTCGAAACGAGAATGTGTCTCGCTCTCCGTCGGATGCATCTCGGTCGTCCTTGTCGCGCGCACTCTTTATCTGACAATTCGGTATTCCTAGATTTATTTTTTTGTTGGCGGTTTATTTTATCATCATCGGATACATTCCGGCTTGTTGAGCGACATGAATTTCCGATTTTGATAACTGTTATTGAAATGTGATATTAGTGTGTGACATTGTTCTTTTTTTTTTCCTGTTTTCCTTTTTATCCCTTTTTTATCGGATGTCATCGTGTCAGAGCTATAACAGGTTTACTATAAATCTCCATATATCATCGGTGGATCGGCACCAATTTGCATGTAATACATATCAACCTGTATTACATTAAGTATGGCGTTACTGATTAAATCACAAATCACTCTTACTCCTCGTA
>RXPK01001989.1:0-41745 GCA_004143645.1 Protaetia brevitarsis
AAATTAAAAATATCTTCCCGAATAAAAATAATAAATGATCTTATATCTATGATGTGCACACTTCAATATATTAACAATTATTACAAAATGAATTCATTGATTGGCTATATTTTTCACAGAAATTACTTTCAATATTAAATGAATTACAAAATGGCAAACAATGATTGAAAAATACGTCTACTCACGTCAATAGTCAAACAAGTAACTACTTAGCAAAACTCTACAACTGTTTTTCCTACGAAAATCTCTCTCTCCAAAACGTACAACGCAATCGTGTTACAATATTGAATAGAATCCGCATTAAATCTACACAAGCAAACACTAGACAAATAAATAAATGGAATTAATTTAAAAAAACTTAACACTTAACTAAATAAAATGAAACAATAAACTCTTTAACTAAATTTATACAAACAAAATCTAACTTTGTGAAAATTCTCCGAACATTGAAATCAAACGAACGGATTAATCATCACAACAAAACTATGCAACTTAAAATACGCTCATATCAATTAATGTTTTAACAAAAATATCTTTTAATAACACTACTGCTGTTTTTGCAAGAAAATTATGACGTCATGTATTTTTTTTCCAAATAGCAATATAGCCTTTTTGGATACACACTAGCCTACTGGTTCTAATAGTCGAGAAATTTAGCGTCACGAGTGCGACGGGGGACCGCATTTGGGCCTCTTTTTTTTATCTTAGTTTTGAAAATCTCTTTCAAAATCTCAGGTAATGATGAGGGACAGGATCATGTATGCTGGTCTTGAGGAATCGCTTTTGTATAGCTTTCTTAAAGTGACATTGAAAATTCATGACTGAGTGCGGTTTGGAATCTTTTGATAGTGTGTGGCCAACTTAAAACTATTAAATATTGTTTGCACCTAGTGCACGTTATAAGTATTAAAAACCACTTACGAAAATGTTTTTTTATATACATATTGATGTTACTCAATCTTAAGCTAATTATCTGGAAACTAGTTTTTTTCATTAGAAATATTACAAGAAATAATCATAACTTCATCAATTCTTGCACTGTAAAAAAAGTTGCAGTAAAATTACATGTAAATCGTTGGTAATAAAGTTGCCTACAATTTTACAGGAAATTTGCTTCATAAGGTAAAATTTCTACCATCTAGTAAATTTCACATGCTGATGTGTTTTTCAAAGATTGTACTGTAAAATTCGTATGTAATATTTATATGAATTCTATATTTACCGAACACTGAAGTAATTTTCATATGTATTTTTATAAAGAGAGCAAGCAACTTACCTAATTCTTTTATAGCACCTAATAGGTCATACTGAATCGCTCAACCAGGGATCAAGAATGAACACGCCTATACGCGAAACCTACGATTGTTTGTGACGTACATGATATCATTGAGCAATAATAAGTTCGACAAATCGAAAGAATTACTACGCGCACAGATAAATAATCCAATAACCAATCACATTGCGGCGTATGAATTTCGTATTTTCCATGATATCTATAGTTTTACCCGAAAATTCAAGTAAAAACAAATAAATATAAAAGATCCTCATATTTTTACAGCAAAATTAATAGTTCACTAGTAAAATTACTTTTAAAGTGCACTAAATACCCCAAAAAAAAATGTCAATTTTACACTTTCAAGTAAATTTTGAGAGTAAATACAAAATTGTACATTTTCCTGTATTTCCTTTTGAATTTTTGTTACATCTTAAACTTACATGAAAAAGCTATAAATATTTACCGAAATTTCTTTTCCCATGTTAAATATCCTAGAAAAAACATGTAAAACAAAATTTACATGATTTATTGTGGTAAATTCACAACGTTATTACATGTAATATTCCTGATTTACTATGGCAAAATTACTGTAATTTTTTACAGTGTGGAATCTTGCGATCGAAAATCAACAATCCAGAATATTATCTACACCTTTATTTATCCACATAGCTAACTCAATTTCGACTTTTGGAAGATTAAACATTCCATTTCATCAAGAATACCTACCACAATTTTGAATTTAAGCAGCCGTGATGACAAGAAAATTAAGTTACTCAATTTCGCAATATTCGTAAAACTCACCTGTGAGATCGTGCACGGTATCCAGACCACCCTTATATTTGTCGAAACCTTTCAGTCGGACTTTTTCACCTAATATCTGAAGGAATTCGTCGAAAAGGGGCGAATTGTCGTTATTGTCTAAGATCTCCTCTTCCGTATATTGACCTTCTTTCACGTAAATGACTCCTACTTTAAGTTCAGACTTGATGAAAACCTGTTAAATGGAAATAGATATTAACATCATAAAGTTATAATTATTGACTTTTTATATAGAAATTAAATAAAATTACATTTTCACAAATACTAGTTTTAACCTCGATTAACTGACATTGACATTTGACAGGATAAATTAATTTTTAAAGCATCCTATTTTAAAAATGTTTTTCTTATTAATTATACTATCATTTATTATTTTAACAGTAAAAACCTTGTATGTCTCATCGATTTACAATTCGCCGAAAAGTAATATGTATATACTGATCGAATGCATCTATTCCAACCTGTATATAATCACTCGCATAGATTACGACGGGTTTCAAGATAAATATGCGAAACGGAAATTGATTGACTAGTCGACATTATTGGAGAAAATATCAAACGGAAGGGGCGGTTCCGTTTTAGCGGGTGCGTTAGGGGGGCAGTTTGTAACTCTCCGCGTTGACGTTTGAATCGGTTGTAATTAGTGCACGTCCCATAATTACAATGGACAGCTACACTGATATTCACTCTCGCGTTGACAGAAAGCGTACATGATTTGTACGACATACATATGCGGGAATCTATAATATAATAGAAGCGATTGGAAATTCATTTCGGCTATCGGTAATCAAGTATAATTTGAATTTGTAGCCGATACGTTGGGGGATTCGCGTGCGCGTGTAGTGATTTATTAGTGAAACATATCAAAGGGACTGAATGCAGAGAATATCAACAGGATATTGGAAATACAAAATAATAATAAAAAAAGAGAAATGGACATAAATAGAGTGGGGATGTTTTATGGATATTTCATGAGATTTGGGATTTGTAAATTAACTGTTTTAAAATGCGGATTTTGACAAGTTTTGACAAATGAAATTTTTAGATACATTATTAAGTTTTGAAATATTAACTTTGATGTCATACAATATGTCGATTTACGGAAGAAACGAATGGTAAAATCTTTTAGTAATATTTGATATTTCTTTTCATATTTATTTTTTTTTCTTTGGTGTAAATATACCTAATAATAATAATAATGAAAAGTGAATAAAAAAAAAAAAACACGTTTTGGTTTATTAATTAATCCATGTTCTGGCTACATTATTTATATAAACATGTTTTGTTTTTTTTTCTGATTGGTTGTTTATAAAATTAATATTTGTTTTTGTTGTAAAATAAATTTTATTTTTGTTTTATATAAAGATGCGATTTCGCAGAAAAAGTGTTTATTATTAGTTTAACTGGCAAAGAAATAACTCCAATAAGTCCAATGTTCGATCTGATACTATTGATAAAAGAATTCTGAATGAAGTTAAACGTCAATAATCTTTTTAATTTTTTATTTTTTTAAATATTTTTCTACCTCTTAAGTTTTTTTACTTTTGATTAATTTTTTTAACATTTTAATTTTTTATTTCTTTTTTTACTTTTTTTTTGATGAATTGAATTTTTCCTGATTTTTTTTTTCTTTGGGCAGACAAGTATATTTTGCTGCAAACATGCTCATTGCTCATTTATGAATTTATTGAATAATCTATGAAGTATCACTATGTTAAGAATTGATGTTCATTGTGATCTACAAATGGTCATGCAACTTCTATTAAAGCAAAAAAAATATAAAACTACTTTTAGATATTGATGTACGTACACATAAAGATACATCATCAGGCCTGAAACGGTTTTTCAAAATTTTTATATCTTATTAGTAACTTTTCCTTTTTTTCTAACTTTTTCAACATTTTTTTTTTTAATTTTTAACATTTTTTTTCATTTTGCTTTTCCTTTAAATTTTTCAATTTTTTTTTTTTTTTATTTTCTCCAATTGTTTATTTTTTTTTGTTTTTTAGCACTTTTTACTTGTTTTTTTTATTTTTTCAAAAAAAATTATCAAATTTTCAACCTTTTTTAACATCTTTCCTTCTCCTGTATTTCTTTTTTTAGCTTTCAACCCCTTTTAGAGAATTTTAAATCCAGTTCTTTTATAAATTTTTTTTTTATTTTAAATTCTTTTTCAATATTTTCGTTTTCTAGAATTGTTTAATTTTTTTAAATTTTGCTAATTTTTTTTTACTTTTGTCATATTTTTTTCACTTTTTATTTCTTTTGTTTTTATTTATTTTTTAATATAATTTTTCAACATTTCCTAACATTCTCTTCTTTTACCATATTTTCTCTTTTTATTTTTCTTACCCCTTTTTAGAGAATTTTAAATCTTTTGATCTTTTTTAAAATTGTATTTTTTTTAATTTTAAATTTTCATTTTTTTTAACTTTATTTTGCAATGTTTATTTTTTTAATATTTTCTGATGTTCATTTTTTTCTACTTTTTTAAGTTGTATTTTTTTATTCCAGCACTTCCGTTTTTTTTGCAATGGTTTTTTTAAATTTTGCTGGTTTTATTTTTTTACTTTTGTAATATTTTTTCACTTTTTTTTTTTTATTTTTTAATTTTATCAATTTTTCAACTTTTCCTAATACCCTCTCCTTTCCCCATATTTTCTTTTTTTAATTTTTTTATCCGTTTTTAGAAAATTTTAATCTTTTTTTATAAAATTGTATTTTTTTATTTTTTAGGTTATTTTGTAATAGTTTCTTTTTTAAAATTTTGTTGTTTTAATTTTTTTTTTTACTTTTGTAATATTTTTCTCTTTTTTAATTTTTTTCAAGAATTTTATCAATTTTTCAACCTGTCCTAACATTCTCTCTTTTCCCATACTTTCTTTTTTATTTTTTTTACCGCTTTTTAGAGAATTTTAAATCTCTTGTTCTTTTATAAAATTGTAATTTTTTTAAATTTTAAAATTTTTATTTTGCAATTGTTTCTTTTTTATAATTTGTTGGTTTCTATATCTTTTTACTTTTGCGATATTTTTTCCATTTTTTTAATTTTTTTTTCAAAAATTTTATTAATTTCTAACATATCTCCTTTTCTCTTATTTTTTAACTTTTTAAAAACCTCTTTTTAGCGAATTTTAATCTTTTTTTTATATTTTTTTTTACAATTCTTTCAAATGTTTTGGCTTTTCACCATTTTTAAAAATGTTTTAAACAATTTCTATGGATTTCATGCTTAATTGACACAATTTTTATAGAAAAACTCATTTCCCAATTTTTGTTTCAATTTTCAAAGCAGCAACATAAATTTATTATTTAAACAGTTAAAAATAGTATGACCAAACCCTAACAATATTATTTAACATTAAAGAAAAAAAATATACATTGTTTAAAGCAAAAAAATATAAAAACATTCAAAATAATATCTACATACGAGTTTCATATCTAACTGGTCTAATTTTAATAATTCCTCCGGCGTATCTGGCAGTTGTCCCAGCGTCAGTGGGGGATTGATGTTCACCTCCTTGCCCAGAGATCTGACCACCTCTTCCCTGTTATAACGGTCGGCAAAAACGCAACTAGCCGGTATCAAGCCGTGTACCGTATAGCTAATGGCTCGTACTAATATCCTATCAACAAAAACTAGCGTTAACACGGTCGTTATTTACAAAACGATTACATGAAGAAAGGAAAAGGATGGCAAGTTAATGAGGGAATAAGTTTTGTGATCATTGTTGAAAGTTTCATCAAGATTGTTTAGAACAACACAAACTTACAATAGGTACAACCCTTACTGAGCAAAAAGCTGTTGGGGATGCCAAGGCATGAATTATTGACAAACTGCATATGTCGATCTTTAAATGTGTTTTAGTGACTTAGATTTCACAACATCGATATATTATATGTACCTATGAAGACAAAAAAAGTCTTGACTCAACATCAAAGAAGAAATATTAAATTTTTAAACAATTTCTATGGATTTATGCGTAATTGCCACAATTAAAAAAAAAAACACTCACTTTTATAGAAAAGTTCATTCCCCAATTTTTTAATACTGAAGAAACTCCAATGATTCTATCTCTATTTATATCAAACTTGAGTCAAGACTTTTGTCTTTGATAGTACATTGTGTAAATGTGTGTAAAAGGCCCGTTTTACATTATACTTAATTTAGTATGAAATTTTCTATAAATTTTCTTTTGAATTTATAAAGAAATGTACCTGCATGTCATACATAAAAAAATTACATCTGAAAATTGGTACAAAATATATTTTGAATATGTCTGTTTGATATTTAAAGTAAAAAAATTAGTATGAAAAAAGTTATGAAAAGGATTAATATTACCGTAAAATGGCTAACCAAGAAGTATTGCTGTTATGGCTATCATCTTTAAATTAACTATGATAGCTAGTCCCGTAAAATATTATGTAAAAATTGCATAAGTATGTGACCTGAAGGAAGATGCATTCTAAATTTATTAAATTCGGGATAAAGGACTGACGGTCCATTGTCGAACGAATTGAAGAACTTTGGCAATATCCTCATTGTCTAGGTGATCTTGACGGACGTGGATAGACCTGGATCTGATAGATTTTACTTCTTCAATTATAAAGGCGCAAATAGTCTAGTAGTACTTAGACCTTCAGATGGTGATTATAAGCTTATTTCTAGTGTGCTACTAAAAACTTCAACTACATCGATATAGATGAAGTTGCAGAGGAAAATGTTGAAATTTTGGTAAGGTGCAACGACCAAGTGGCAATAGATCTGCTAATTTTGCAAGACAAGTTAGGGATGAAATATAATTCTAAAAATAAAATGCCATCTTTTTTTATAGATTATAAAACTGAGTATGTTCAACAAATTGTTATACAATCAATCCATTTTAACTTTATCTAGGATAGTTTTGAATACTCAATCAACAATTCAACCTGCTGACATGACCACGACATTATTTTAAAATGGATGGTGATACAGCGATATACGATAGACAACAGAACTTCCTTATGCTTTGACTCAACTACAAACTACATCGTGTATTTTTGCGCTGTCTATGTCAACTTAGATTGAGCGATCTGTATAGTACGACAAACGCCGACCTATCCACCAACTGGACTTAACTAACAATTCACATATTGCGCACGCATATTTCGGTTTGTAAAATTAATGAGAAAATAGAGCATATTCTAAATATTTAGTACAATATTTCGTACGAGATTTACAAATAAATTTTTCTGTATGATACTCTTTGAAATATTTAATAGCAAATTTATATCAAAGTTTCATATTAAATTAAGTATAATGTAAAACCGGCGTAAGACAAAATTAGCTATCTATAAATCTCTGAACATAGCTAAGAATTATCAGTATTTCTTAGACACATTGTTACTCCTGTAGGTTACCCGTTATTGAAGCAAAGAGATTGTTTAGATATTATTATATATGAGAAAAAAACAAAAAAACATTCAAATATTATATATTATAATATTATATTAATAAGTGTGTATTTAGCTGAATCCTTCACAGATGGCGCGTCATTGTAAATAACAATATGTCTAACGCTCTCTACAAAAATCTAGTCTAAAAGTGGTAGATCTCTATTTCATCGAATCTTCCCGATTGAATAAAAACCACAAATAAATTATGCATAGGTCACAATCAATAATTCACTGCTATAACTCAACATATTTATTTACTTATGAGCTACAATTTCATTAAGACATACTTTCACCGAGTTTATAGATATAAAATTTACCCCTTTCAATATTTAATTTCATTATAATACCGAGAACATCCGGAATTTGAACGATATATCCTGCTGGTGTATTTAATATCGAAAATAAAGGACAATAAAACAAGATTCTGGCGCAGACTGCGTACGTAGCCTTGATGAAACAACGATATTTATATTATTTAGGTCAGAAACAGAATAAATTCCTGGGCAGAGCGAGGAAACTTTAATAAAGATTTTCCAGGAATGGGCATGTGTGTGATTAAAGAGTGGCCCTGGATTATATCGCCATGAGATATTTCGTTTCGCTTATGTTTAGCGATGTTGCCGGAATATTTAGTGGTCAATTAAGTAAGCATTAATTCATTATTCGTTAGCAAAAATGCTCAAAAATATCCGAATAATAGTTTTTTTGGTTGTATCGACAACATTCGTACATTTTCCATGTCCTATTAAGCTTCTACTAGTGCAGTGATTATATACAAGAAGATAAACCAAGTCCATATAAAAGCAAATTAATTTTAAAAGTCATCGATAGATGTCGCTTGGATGTCCAAATTAAGATTGGAGCTAAACCAGAAATTATTGTGATGTATTAAGCATGACAGCGCAATCTACTTAAAAATAGTTGTACCAAGCAAATCACTTGTAGACATCAATAGGACATCTTTTGTTTTTTTTTTTTTTTGTAAATAAAACGCAATATGAATATCAACGCGTACAACATTTAAAATCGAAAAAAGCAAAGGCTGTCTTTCCGATATTATTTACGGTGAGATAATAGTTCCACGAGTATATTTTCTTATCGGCATTCCTTTCAATGACAGATGTACGAGATTTCACAAATGCGATTACTTAAAAGAAGGAGGGCTACGTTATAAGTAAACACAGGAAAGCATTAAGTTTGTAAAATAAAAAGAAACATCAGAGGCACATCAATATACATTAAATTGTGACGTTTAATAATTTTGTTTCCTTTTTGTTTAATGCGTAATGTGTGTTGGCATATGTGTAAGTTAACTTAGCCTCCCTAATAGCCAAATTTAAGTTTCCCGCCACAATTTTAATGAATTCAATGTAAAGGCTTTAAAATAACTATTAATGTAATACAAAATGCTGGGGAATTTTATGTATCAACGTTGAAGTTACTAAGAATAATTGCGGGAAATTTGCATTTGGCTATTAGGGTTGTATACACATAGTAAATTGAGAAGCGAATACATATATAAAATACACTTATCAGCATCGCCCAAAAATTATATTTTAACCACTGTTGTCGACACTTTCTTTACTAAGGAATACAGGCACTGCTCAATTTAAAATGGTTTAATATTATATGTGGTTTGAAATATATTATTACAGTGTGTTGCATACAAGTTTGATATATAACGTGAACTCTTAAATAAAGTCTTTTATAGTCTCTAATATACGACTCGACATTCCGCTATCAATTCTCTACTGCACTTGTGATGGACGTAATCGAATGACAAAAAAGGCATCATATTATTGACGATCATTCGATAATTCGTTTATGACCTTTGAATTATGAATGATCATTCATTTATTTATGTTCACTTAATAAAAGAAAATTATATTATGCATGGATAGTTAATTAGAATCTGCAGAACATTGTAAATTTCTCTAATTTTAAATATAAACTATATAGCACAAACTACATCCTAATAGCCAAATTTAAATTTCCCGTCACTATTTTAAGTGACTTCAATGTAAACGCATTAAAATAACTGTTAATGTAGTACAAAATGGTAGGTGATTTTTGTTTCAACGTTGAAGTTACTAAGAATAATTGCGGGCAATTTAAAGTTGGCTATGTGGGACAAACCAACAATGATAAACATCTTTTTTTTAATAATAAAATAAATTCACTGTATTCTTACTTTCTATGTAACCCTAGAAAAATGGAAATGGAATACTATAATGTCCTAGTAAACCAAATTCAAATTTCCCGCAATTATTTTTAGTAACTTCAACATTTAAGCATGAAATTACCTACGATTTCGTATTAGGTTAATAGTTATTTGAATACCTTTAAGTTGAAGTTAGTAAATATAATTGCGGGAAATTTGAATTTGGTTTACTGGGGTAGGTACATCAAATAGCGACGTGTATTTTCTGTTTAGTAACCACGTACGTAAAAGCGTTAGTATTTCAGGATTAAATATTTCTTGGACATCAAAAAAATTAAAAAGTGTTAAACGCATATGTGTTACTTCAATTTTTATAGTAAATAATCCAAAAATTATTTTTTCAAATAAATCTAGTGCAGACCTGGTGAAAACAAATTATCGTTATTGCGATCCTGAATTCTATCCTGCAAAGATGGTGTCCGAGAACACAATATAAAGCCATTAAAAGATCAAAGAAACCGCCAGGGAGTGAAACTTCTGATCGTTTGAATGAATATTTGTAATATTGTCACAGAATGGGATTCTGTGACAATATTACAAATATTCATATTTTGAGAGTGGGGAAGTAAACGTATTTCAAGTGAAATTTAATTTAAGTAAATAAATAGTTTTTTTTTTAACTTCCATTGGCAGAAACCTCGGATATCAAATCTTTAATATTATTAATCACTTTCATAAAACCGATAGCAATATGCCGACATGCCGTTATAGAGTTCCAAGAATCTTCTATTTATTGTCTTTTTGGTTTCCTAAATTCAGTTACCAATAAAATAAAATTATTATTATATAGTATAGCACATTTGCTGTATTCTAGCAAAATATAAATAATAAAGTTTGTATAAACAATAAAAATAAACTTACAACTGAACACTAATAAACTTCACAGATAGAACTGAAAAAATAATATCTTACCAATTCGTATACGACATATGACAGATATATTACTATTTTTTATTTATATTCAAAATATTGTTGCCGCCTGCCGTG
Source organism: Protaetia brevitarsis (assembly GCA_004143645.1). NCBI lineage: Eukaryota > Metazoa > Arthropoda > Insecta > Coleoptera > Scarabaeidae > Protaetia > Protaetia brevitarsis. The sequence continues at coordinate 10,740 of RXPK01001989.1, forward strand.
CTTGAAATCCCATATCATTATCATCATAGTAATTTCATTACATTAAAATACGTTATGAATCAGTACCACCTATTGGTGAATCGTACTATTATACAATTTATATAATTTAAATTCTGGTTCTTATTCTCGCTAAACATTCAGGCTACCCCACCACTTTTGGCGGTAAAGATACTAGCGACATCTGGATTTGACGGCCAAAATGTTGCTTTTAAGCGCAACACTTTTCCCATAAGCTTGGTTTGTCTTCTTGTATATAGTCACTGTGCTAGTGACGGATAGTTACTCTGCTAGGGCAAAAGTTAAAAAAAAATTCATTCAATGCAATCTCTTTTCTTAGTGCAGTGGTATAGAGTTTTACAAATACATACACAGGTAAAAATTTGAGGGAGTGAAATAGGGAGTCTCCGTTTTGGAAATATTTTGTTCCAAAACGGAGTTGCCATAGCTAAAAACAGAAAGTATTTCCTCGGTTTTGTACAAAATCTCAACCAAAACGGAGAGATTGAATTTACTCCGCTTTCTAACACGATTTTCAAGGAAGAAATAATCTCCGCTTTCTCTCCGCATCTACACTACCGTATTTAAGCCCTAAATGTCAACAAATATCCCTAACATTGCATTATATTTTCTCCTTCACGGAGGTGATAATTTGTTTACTTAACAGATGTTTCTATTTCTAATACCTCAACGCCAAAAAGGGAAAGGATACCTCCGATTGGGAACATTTGTTCTCCAAATCGTAACTGTTTCCCTAAACATTTGAAAATTGCAAGTTTGCATAGGCATGCGCATTTATTAAAGCGATATTAGTGCAGCGCATGTGCAACAAGTCTGGACGTAGTCACTTTGCAATAGTTCGAGAATGGAGAAGGATATGGCGGAATGCACTGTACCTGAAATTTATAAAATACACATCAGAGTAAAGTACGAAAACCGTAAAAGATGGGTAAGAGTTGAAGGAGCAAACATCACCAGGGCAGATGTAGATAAAGCAGGTAAGAAACTTGTGCATCCTTATTTAATTTTCAATCTACGATGTACCAATTTTTAATTGGCCCCCACTACATTCTAGGTGTTAGCTCCTGAATAAAAGCACGTTTATCTTAGCTGAATCCGTGGGTGTTCAACTGTGTCGTGCCTTCAACCCACGGTCGGTACCAAACTCGAAGAAGCGACTATATTATGGATAAATTAAAGCAATTCCAATGACGGCTGCTCTGTGACCGCAGAAGAGGACGTGCTTAGTGTGTCTATCCTAGTAATCATTAGGAATATATCAAAAATAATTCAAGAACTTGAGGTTCGGCGACATTTTTGATGCATTTTTAATGATAAATAATAGAATAAATGCACTGAGCAAGGGTGCTTCTGTCCACATAGAATAGCCCTCACTGATTAACTCCAATATGATGTTAAACTTAGCTACTATGGAGCTAGGTAACATAAAAATAGAGTTAAAAACTTTCTCACTAGAGAGATATTCTCTTCTCTCTCTGTGGCAGGTACCTTCTTAACGGAAATAAATTCATGTGTAAAGGATGAAATACATTCCGAAACGGAGTTAACGTTTGTTTATTGCGGATGTAATTATTTCCAAGTGGAGTTACTTGCATTAGCAACGGAGATAATTTTATCTGATACGATAGTAGTATTGCATACATATGGGGGAAACAACATCCGTTATTCATTTTAATAACAGCAGTAGGAGTTAAAATTTCTCCATTTCGGAAACTTTTACATTTAGCGCAAAATAGTAAAACTGCATAAGAGAGACAAATTGGTCCTTAACGGATTAGGTTGCCTCGGTTAAAGATGTTTTTTCCCCTATGAAAAGCAAAATTATCTCTGTATTCCATCCGTTTAGTAGCAAAACATTTAACTCCGAAATGGAGGCTCCTTGAACGGATGGTCGCGAGGGAACACCGGAAAAGAGTTAAAACGGTGTTAGATTCAACTCCGTATTTTTATCTGTGTACAAATGATACAAAAATTGATTGAAATGGCATTTTTATTTCTCTTAATGCCTTTTTATTGCGTGAGCTACAGATTTATCGCGGTTGTATTACGAAAAAACAGCCCCCAATCTCTTGAATTAATTGCTCACTCCCCTCTTACAGTATACAAATTATCCACAGAGAAACTTCTACATATTATGGATAAATTCCCATGGAAACCGCTGGCGCATTTATATTATTAACCAATCTAAAATCCCGCTATATAACACAAGAGATACACAGTCTCTCGAAACAATCTAGAACTCGAACACGGGTTATTCTTACGACAGATAATCTGACGTCTAACGTCTTACGCACGCAAGAATTAAACTTATGCACCGTACTAGATCTAATACCTCTATATCTCCGCAGCGTAATTGAAGTGATAATTTTACGAGGTATCTCTACTTCTAACTTACATCCGGCTTTAATGCGCCTACCCCCTCCCCTCAATCTCTCCTTCCCCTCCCCTCCAGCTAACGTTTCAATTAAAGTTCCTTTTGGTGGAAATCCCCCCGGATGGTAATTAACAACAGTTACTACTCGCACGATCGCATATTTTAATTGTGTAACGATGAGCAGTGTTTGCTAGATTCTATTGTTTGAACTGCGTGGAATGCATTTCATTAGTTGGGACTGCATATAATAAATACAGGGTGTATCAAATAAAAAAGTCAATTTTGCTTGGGTGTTAACTACATGACATATAAAGCACAAACCCACCGAAACCGGATTTCATCATTAAAGAATAAAAAAAAAGTAAAATTTAGAGCCAAAAATTCTTTAGTCCGGGCCTGATGCAAGGAAACGTCATGTTAAACACCCGCTAAACGTGGTATTATGTATAAATACATTGCACTCATTTAGTATTATTCTTAAAGGTATGCAGTAAGTTCATTTAACGTCATTCTGAATAAATTAAGAGCCCTTGTAAAATAGCAAAACTGAGGCATTTTAAATTTCTTCTTTTTATAAAATAAACATTCGTTATTTGTTAAGAGCATTCTGCGTAAGTCTACAAAGTATTATGTTTAATATCCTGATAAGACGTTCGAGTTTCACCGGATATGCGACTTCAGTAGTTACAAAAAAACGTAAATATTTTTCTTTTGCTTTATCGAATCGAGAGTTAATTGTTAATAAACGGTACCACATGAATCTGAGTTACTTCTTTTGGATTTATTTAATCAAATAACGCAAAATGAATTGAATCGAATTACACAGAAATAAATGTAAATACAGAAAATTTGCAGACACGCCTTTTTACTATGATATCGCGCGAAAATGGATCTATACATTCCCGCGCTTTTGCCGATGCATCAAGCTTCGATTTTCTATATATAAAATCATGATGGTCCTGAAAAGGATCGTTTTTTCGAGACGGGAAGAATTTAAATAAAATGTTCGAAGTGGCTTGCAATCCAAGCGGCGATCCACACAAAACTAACAGCGGTAATGGCTGAATGATGGTGGTATGTGGGGGTATGCTCGGGACAGCATTTAGTTTGGGCACAGGTGCGGCTCTAGCCCACGGTATTTATAAAATATATTTTTTCTCGTTAATGCTTACAGATAGACGCCCTGTGCATTAAGACTTTTTGATTGTATGTGATTACAGCTGCTACATATTATTATATTTACATCTATATCTGATACACCGTGTATACAGGGCATACAAGAATTACCCCTGTATATTTTAAGGATTTTAACTGGGCAGAACGCAAAACATGACAGGCAGTCACTTTATTTAATGTCTCTGTTTAAGAAAAGTTATTTAAGATTTAATTTGAGATAATCGTATAGTAATGATTGCATGCGAGAGCTGCTTTTTTCTATATAATATTGCAACACACGATTCTTTTATTTTACTTCCGGTCGGATGACAAAGGACTTCATTAACCAAAGTGACAATCTAGCCACCGCGTAAAAGTAATCATCATACTCTCTTTTATATATATATATATATTTCACCTGTGAACCGAGTCGGGTTGAAACTTAATAAAGTTAAAGTAATTTATCTTTCGGCATTATTTCCTGGCACAGTCACGTCATACCGTTTGGGTCACAGGTAATTTTAAAATATTACCGAGCTTTTTGAGGTTAAATAAAACAAATAACTGTGTTACAACCCGGCGCTGCCACCAAAATTATATATATAAAAAAATTACCAAAATTAAAAAAAAAAAAACAAAGATCACTCGTTTTTTTACACTGTTTAACGATGTTTAAATTGTCTAAATTGTCATTAAGCTACTGTTCAACCATGCTAAGAAGAACTGGTGACTTCATTGCATTTATTATTGATAAATAGATATTAAACTAGAAAGAAAATTACAGAAAAAGATTTATTATCGGAAACGTCAAAATACTAAGGTATGTAACATGTGTGCCAACTTGTACTGTCAACACCCTAGTGTCAACATTTCTTTTTCTATTTTCAATTCAAAATTAAGATTTGTCGGCCCCAAAAAACATTGTGTATTACACGGCCAGAAACTCTTTTGCGAGTAGAGTACAAACCGTACTCATACTCGCAAAACTGTATAGTTTCTGGCCTAGTAATACAAATAACGATTGTTTAAAGTTAAATTTGAATGTAAAAGCAACGTGTTTGTGAGATCAAACATACATTAAACGGTAAAACACATAACACTATTAGTATTATTCCATACACTCTTAATTTTTTTTGTTCCAATCTTATTAACATAATTTTTATATTCAGTTTTATTTATTTATGAATTAATTTAGTTTTAAAATGGGTATGTTAATTTATTATTTTGATGGAATTGTTCTTAGCCGATAATGTAAAATTATGTTTTTTCTTGGTTAGAAAAATGTAATTTCTAAAATAATTTTTAAAATGTTTTGTATTGTCATTAAATGTGTATAAAAAATTGAATTGTAGTAAATAATTTCTGAAGAAGGCAATAATAAAAAAACTTGTCGAAACGTCAAAGAATGTTTTAATTGGTAAAAAAATTTAATTTATTTTTAAAAAAAGCCGCTACCTCAAGAAAAAAGAAAAAACTTAATTTATTATTATATGTCAAAATTAACAACCAGCAACAAATCAATTTTTATGGGTTTGAGGGTTTTAAATTGTAATAAACAAAACCATATCTAAATACTAAGTAAGGAGATGTGGATGAGTGTTTTTTTTTTTAAATAATAATGCGAAGAACGATTGAATTAAAAATGTTTAGAAAAATTAAAAGTATCAAAGTTGTTTTTTTAATGGAACCTCCTGTATATTATTGCATTTTTGTTTTAATAAGGTTTATAATACCTATGTAAATCTTAAGATTTTTAAATAATTTGAATTTTGTAAAAATCTTACCTAACTCAGTAAACCAAATTCAAATTTCCCGCAATTATTTTTAGTAACTTCAACATTAAAACATCCAATAACTGGGATGCTAAGGCATGAATTATTATTATTATTATTAATATTATTATTATTATTATTATTATTAAAGCATGAAATTACCCACGGTTTTGTATTAGATTAATAGTTATTTGAATACCTTTAAGTTGAAGTTACTGAATATAATTGCGGGAAATTTGAATTTTGTTTATTGGGAATTTGCATGTTTTAAAAACTAAAAAAATATATTCATAAAATTTAAAATGAAGTAGAACTATATTTTATAATCCAATTATAATAAATTTTGGGTCTTATACAATTAAAACAAATGAATATTTAACTAAACAGCAAATGTACAGTGTGAGCAACCGGATGTGACCACCACGGGACCACGAACGTTACAGAAAAAGTGATTTTTTTTTTATTTTACTGTTTACTGTCCTGTTTATTGTTTACGTTCTAACATCTGACATTTAATGTGTTTGAAAACGCTAATTTTTAAATTTCCCGCGATTTTCTTGTGAGTTTTCCTGAACATAGCATTTATTACACAGTAATTGTTTTTGTAAAGGCCGTTTTACAACTAGCTATTTATTGGCCAATTTAAAATTGTTACGTGTATAACACGTATTTAATCCGTGTTACACACGTAAAATTTTAAATTGGCCAATAAATTGCGTATTAAATAGCTAGGTGTAAAACGGTCTTAAAGACTACTGAAGAAAACGCTCAATATTTGCCTAGTAAAAATGGCATTCACTAGGGGTGGATTGCTACGAAGAAAACTGCTATTTTGTAGCAGCTAAAAACCGTTAGCAGTTTGTAGCAGCTATATTCAATATCAAAAGAAGCTGCTTCTTTTTGTAGCAGTTTCCTGATGTACTATATAGACAAGTGCAAATGTCGTGAAACATACATGTATATTCGTAGCAGTATATACATATATTAAGCTTTAAGTCTTCGTCTTTTTACAGAATACGCCAACCAATCGTTTTTCCCACGATTTGGTGTTTTTTAAAATAAACATTCTAATGTAGAGTGAACCCAAAATGAGAAGTACATATGTCTTCATATCCGTTTTTAGCGCTGGAATCCTCGGAAGAGTCTATTATACTAGCTTTAGGGGTGTTCATGTCACTTTGACAGAAGTATTTTAATACAATTTCTATCGTAAAAAAAACACCCCCACCACTAATGACTTTAGTTCCTCTATTCTACATCGACATTACGATGACGACATATATATATACTTCTCATTTTGAGTTCACTCTATCTGTGATGATATTTAGAAATTTAGAAATATGACTGGAGTTGGACTGCTAAAAACAAAAAAAAAAAAAAATGAAAAAATTTAATTCAATTAGACAATAGTTAGAAGAATTGTGATTTTTCATTTCCGAATATTTGAAATCTAATCATTTTTTCCAATAACTTTTTTGGATATCATGTCATCTAACCTCACATTCTACAGATTTATGACATACTTTTTAAATTTCAGTCAGATGACGAGTGTCAAAAAAATTAGAGTTCTTAGACATCCACAACAACAAACAAAAAAAATACTATTTTTTTAATAATAATAAAAACAAACTTATTTATTGCAATATTTATGCCGGTCACTGTATATTATATTTCTTAAATCGATATTTTGGAAATATGTAATCGTTGCCATATATTTATAATCTTGTTTCTAATTAATTTTTATCATTTTTCAAATTTCCCGCATTTTTCCCCTAACCTCATCTCTCTAACGAATGTGTCAAATTTAATTATTTTTCTTTCATATATCCAACGAGGCATAATCCCTTCATCAAACCTCACCCATGCCGGTGTGAGTGTTCAAATATTGGAGCTGCAATAAATATTAAGGGAGAAAAGATATTAATTTTTGTTGTTTCCATCTCGGACAGCAATCGATACACGTCATTCGCAGCTAAGGCGCCGTATTGGTTAGACATGTGCGGGAATGTGTCAATTACAGACGAATCTGATTGGCCGGGAAGATGGAAAACATATTTACCCATGAAAAAGATATGGGAATGTGTAACTGCCCAATCAAAAAAAAAAATATATGCTTATATGCCCTTTCGTCTCTCACGTTTTATATATTGCCGCGCGTATTTGATCAGTTATAAAGTTGCTGCTCGTATATATGGAATTTATATTTATATACAATATGAGATATATAAGAGGAGGAGGTTAGGGCATATGCACGGAATTGGGTCGACCGCATTCGGTTTTTATGGAATATATTTCGCGTTACTACGTGTGGTGTACGGTACCGACAATAAATCTCGATAACGATGGTTGATGATTTTGCATTATTGTTATAGTGGCTCTCCGCTGCTTGAAGTTTCATTGCGAACGAAGGAAATTTAAATTTCCTATGTCGTTGCGTAATAAAAGTAATTTTATTATTTCGATCGTGCTGGGGTTATGGCAAATAAATTTCGTGCCGCAATGAGATGCCCCCACCTCGTTTTACGTCGAAGTATAACCTATTGTTCCGAAGTGGAGGGAAAAAAATATTAAATAAATCGAAAAATTAAATTTTATATTATTTTATTATACAGGGTGTTTCAGACCACTCGTCCACTATCTTTTTCTCGCGATCTATTGCAGCTAGACTAATGCGACAAAAAAATTAATAACAAAACCTCACCTAAAGAATCATTTGAAAATATTTTTAACTTCCGGAAACGTTCCATTATACCGGAAGTGAATAGCAAATTTCTTATTTTAAATGGAATCATATGTTTTTTCTTATCTCGATGAATTCCACAGATTATTTGAACACAATTTTAACTAAAGTTCTCTATCCCTAAATCCAACCGTTTTTGAGATATTCACGATTTTGTCAAAATTTTGACGTTTTCATCTCTTTCGAAAACATACCATATTTTGTAAACCATTAAAGATAATGATCTCATTTTACTAGTATCCAAGAAAAATAGTTGTTCCTACCAAATTCTGTCAAAAGAACCACTAAATTGTATACAGAGTGTTCATAAATCGATTGTGAATTCAAATACATTTAACCTTAGAAAACTCTTTTTTTTCAAATGTAACACTATATTTCTAATTATACCATACAATGTAGAAATAAATTCTCCGTCGATAAGTATAAAGGATGCATATACCCATTCCTAGTCGTTTTCAAGATATCAATCATTATTTACTCGGCTATGAAAATTTTAGTAAATTTCTTGTAGTGGGCTGTGAAACGACAGGTTCCTAATAATGATGATATATTATTGTGAACTCTAATGCAAATTATAACGTAGTTATTAATTTTCGGAATTAAATCCAACACTACAATTACATTTCGTTTTCCTAATAAATATATATATAAAAATCTATGCCTTATTTTGATCTATCTTGGACGTATGGTGGATAGTGTTGTAGGATTTAATAATTGACGTGTACTCACCTAAATTGATCTCTCGAATTAAGCGTTTCTTGCTTGATGGAGAGGATCACAGGTCCCAGTCTTCGTCGTTCGTGAAGTAATTCCAGTGTTCGGTCCCGTAGAAGTATTTCTCATAGGTTTCTTGTTCGACGCTGGTAAGTTCGAACCCCTGGTTCTTTTCCCACTGCTCCTCGATGGTGGTTTTCTTCCTAGGCGATGACGAATCATCCTCTTCGTCGTCTTCGTAAAGATCGTTACAACCTGAACGATATTAAAAAAAGGAAATTCACAGATATATAACACTACCGAGATAAGTTTAAAACAACGCCATTTTTGTTGAATTATTTCGTTCGCGCATGCGCATCCGTGGACAGTAATCTAATAATAAATTAGGTATATTCGTTTTGCAGACATTTACATATATGGTTTTGTTCAATTTTTACCAAAAACTGATTGCTTTTATGCAACTACTATGAGATTCAAAATGATTGTGTAATAAAAACACTGTTTTCAGGGAAAATTTATATATGTAGAAATTGCATAAAACATCTTTAGTTAATGATCATTTCCTTAGATAATAATAGGTGAAAAATGTAAAACTCTTTCTCAAATTCAACAACAGATGAGACGTTTACGAGTTTCTCTATGTAAGGATGTATGTATTCGGTTGAAATGTTACTTTGTTCTGATAAAAGAAACAGGGGTACAATATCCATCCACAGTTTATCCTGACAGTGACCAATGGAGTTGCCGCAACTTCTTCGACGTCGCTGCAAGCAACAGTAAACTTCCTTAAGTGACAAGCGAGGTTTCTAACGAATTTATATAGCAAAGTGCAAAATCCGCGCTCTCTTAGCATCTAAAGGTAATGACAAGCAAGCGTACATTTCTACATTTTATTTGAGGTTAGATTCGTATGTGTGCGAGTTTCGAGAAGATTGGCCTGCAGAAAATAAGAAAACTTGTGTTGTACCCATCCACGTAGTTTACATTGAAATTTGTTGTTTATAATACATAAAAAAAAGTACAATAGTCGAATTGATTTACATTCGTTCGTCGTAAGATATTTGTTTTGAATAAGAATAAATTGAATTGCTACAGAGTGGAAAGCAGAATAATATAAACTTTCGTTCCGAGGAAAAAATTGTGCGTGTACATCAGTACTTGATGAAAAAAAAAAAAATATTGAATCACACCCAATTTAGATGTTATATCGTCGAAATAAGAAACTTTTCCTATGAAATACACTCGAACTAATCAAAACAGTGCTCCAATTCTGACAGGATTAGGTGTGTGTGAAAGTTATTAAACGTCGAAACTAACTTATTTCTATTTATAAAGTTGTGTTTCCCGATGTAATTTTACTGAAACAAACGTTAAACTGTAAGTATCTTAAAATAATTTATAGTATTATTATTTCTTGCAATTATAACCTAACTTATTGCACATTTTTATTCATCGATTTATAACGACTGTGAAACAGCTTTTTTTTCTAAAATATAAGTGCTTGGAATACGAAAATTCGGTAAATTTGATTACTGTGTACCTAACGCTTACGAATTCTTGCTACGAAACGATTCCAGTTAAATTCCCAGCAAAGTTTCGCGGCAAAGCAGGAGAAATACTTCAAATTCTGCATCCGTCGGCAGCTCTGTGTGATCAGGTTAGAATTGATTCTCCTTATTTACGTTCAGTTTTAGCGTTTTAGCGGTTTTTGGCCGGTCTATTTTTAGTACGATAGGTAAATATGGAATTTTAGGGACTTAAATTAAGATTTGACTTTTTTTTTAAAGCTTTTTTATAATCGTCTTTGCTAGTAAAAATTATAACCTAAAATAAAATGCGTCTGAAAACTATTTGAATGTGTTAAAAGCTTAATGAATTTGCAAATAAATATCCACATCTCTTTGTATGTTAAAATTATATTCCAAATATCATTCCTCCTAACCATTTTCAATTACAACTGTTCTTTTAATTAGGAACACTGTCAACTTATTGCTTCATGATGATGTATATAATTATGTCACTTTGGTTAAAAAAACTTTATTTTTTTCTTACAAACTAATTATATTCCTCAAAAAAGTTAAAAAAGTTTTGAATTTACAGAGTTTTGCAAGTGACATATACAAATACTGATTTTTGCAGCTGAAATGTGTAGATACCATATAAATTCAGAATTAAAATCCAACACAATACAATATAATTTTTGAAAATAATTCTTTTAGAAACAACGGAAACTTCTGAGGGTTTTTTAAAGAAGTACTTAAAACGTTTAATGAAGTGTTTATTTTCCGATTCGATTATTACAAACAAATTTATTATGAAATATTTAGAACAACTCATTGAACTCATACTCTAAGTTCTTCTGGATCCTCATCGTCACTGGAACTATCTATTATTTTGTAAAACTGTAAATCTGGGTCATTTCTCCAATCCAGACCAAAGTGTTTCTTCAGCAAAGTGTCTATAGAAGATTTATCCCCCCTCAAACAATTTCCAATTTCTTGCAGGTCAGGTTTTAACAGAGACATTTTTTTTCCTTTTTTATTATTGACTTACCGAAGCCAGTATCTGACCGGTAAAATATTTCTCCGCTTACTGTGATGCAACCATTCTGTTCTTTTAAAAATATGAACCTTTTTGACTCGTTGCACCGAAAATGCCACTGGGCAGGTTTTATTTTACAATGGCATCACTTTTTGTTTTCCAGTCACAAATCTGCCAGTCTTCACCAAGTCTTAAAACGTTTGAATATTTTTTAATGATTTCCTCATAATGTTTTCGATTTAATATAATATCTTTCTTCTTTATTTCTCTCTCAATCAATCCAAAAATCCTATCGGATGGCAAAAATGAATGACCCACCACAGGGAAAGTAATTTCCACCGTTTTAATATGTTCCGGAGCTTCATGTCCCAACCAGTATAGTACCATCGCTACAAGGGCACTATTTTTATTTTGACCACCGCACCCATCTGCAAAAAGGTGAACTTTTTCTATTTGCTCTTCAAATTTAAACTTTGTAAGAGTATCGTATACAGCAGATGCGATGGCATTTGAATTTTTCTGATGTTCGTATTCCAACCACACATACGACGTGACATTTGCAGATGATAGTCGGGAGTTAGAGTTACCAACTACAATAGTAAAATTGTATAAATTTATTCTGCTTTGATAGATAATTTAATTGGTTCAAATTTATTTCCAATTTTATCTCCACCTCTTCTTTCTTTTAGTATTTTACCATCAATAGTAATGTTTCGTACGATTCTCTCTATTCTTTCGGCACTTAGACGGGTAATGCCTAGAAAAGCTTTTTTGCACACTCTTAAAAATTAGTACCAGCCACTGTAGGGACAAAATATCTAGTAGAAATTCCGTGCAGATTTGTACTAGATTTTTTTGGTCTCTGACCCTGGCAAAACTTCAAAATAAAAATATCTTGTTTTACTTTATCCGTAGTTGAACACAGATTGCTGTGGAACTGCTGAACATCACGCATTCTTAAATCTTTACAGCAATATACTTTCTTTGCATGATTGCATGTGGGAAATTCTGGTAGATATTTAGGCTTGTGTCTAAAAATATTAAGAATAAACCTTGTTTTCTGTTAATAAAAAAATTACTTCAACATTTTCATTTGTACTCTCTCCCAGTTCTCCTTATGCACTAATCGTTTTCTTCCTTTTCCTATTTCACAAGGTGTAATTTTAACGGTAAGCTCCATGGTACTCTCTTATACAATTTTGTCAAACAAACGAATCTTATTATTATATATCTCTTAAAATAATAATAAACGCAGGAACGGGAACAAAACTAGAACTGATGCCGTTAAGAAAACGAAACACATGTAAACAAAAATAATACTATTTATTTCTCGTTACTGCAGAGTTCTAACATGTGTCAGTCACATGACTTTAATAAAGCAGTATGATTGGTTTAACGCAAATACCTACTATCTGTCTATTTTAAGTTTTAACCAACGTCATCGATTTTTGTCCGTATGAATCAAATCGATACTTCGGAGTCAAATTAAAAACCGTATAAACAGGATATCTTATGCGCGATATCTTATTTTAAATATTGTACTTAAACAATGCAGTAATACGGCTATCTCTATCTGTCACATTCATGAAATTACTCCTTGTATCTTTTTCTGCGAGACAAGCGGGAAACTTTGCTCTTTTTTCAATAGCAATACTTGAACAAAATAGTCAAATCAGAAGATTGTCTTTACTTGTATGACATATCAATGACGTTGGTTAAAACACTAAATAGACAGACTGTAGTTATGCACCTGACAAAGCTCTACAAATACAAAGTTTTGCTTCTGAGTTGAGACTACTCATGTATTTTTCTAGGTAAATATTGGGTTCTGCATCTAAATACTAAACGTGACTTAGAATAATATTTACGTTCAAAACTCAGATTTTGTAATTTTTGCAAATACCGAGTTTTGCATCTAACGTACTCATATACAATATAGTTTTGTAAAAAAAAATTATTGTGGAAAAAAGACGATAAAACAGCATGGATAAACACGTTGTAGAACGTTAAGTAATGAGGCTAAACGTATTTTTTTCCCTTTTTAACGAGATATGTTAAATGAATTATAACGCTTGACATTTTTGATGGATTACCAGCTCCAGTAATTGTATATTTTGTGACACGAAATTCAATTATAAGCGAGAAACGTTACAAGCTTTCCAATATAGAGGACGTGAAATTACTATATTATCCTGAATATTTTATCTATACCGGTTATAGATCGAAAATTTATAATAAAACGTGAATTCTAAACTCTTTTTCGCTTACCGAAAATCAATTAATCTCTAGATTAAATTTTATACGTGCTTTGTTCTAGTTTTCAATGTGTACTCCCAATACCATTTTTGTTATTATTTACGTACCAATAATTTATTTTTAAATATTACTTTTATATACCTAAAGTGTTTAATAATAAAAAAATTGTATAATACCATGTGATTCAAAATGATTGTCGTAAGAAAAAAACTGTTTTCCGGAAAAATTTATCTATACTTATTACCAATTTAATGAGCGAAGTTAGCTACATACAAATTTCATACATTAAATGAATTCTCTTGACATTTAGCGATATTGGCGTGCGTGTTGTAGTACCTTCGATTATTTATCTTATAATTTTTTTCAAATCGTTTATTATTTACATCTAATATTACCACAATAGTAATTTCTGAATACTGTAAGAAAATAAGGGAATTTATCTGTGGTATTAGCTCAACAAACAGTAAAAAATCAATATTAACTTAAGTGAAATAGTTTATTACATTTTATAATTTTATACGCTTATCATACACTTCAGCGCAATGAGCTGTCAAAAGAAGCTACATTTCATCCCTATAAAGTTTCTACGGTACAGAATTATTACCATTAGATCACGATAGGCGATTGGATATTGTCATTGATTTAATAACAATTAAGGGACGATGACTTGTTAAACAAATCATTTTTCTCGGATGAAGCCTGGTTTTATCAACAGACTATATCAATTTACAAACTATCGTATCTGGTCTGCAGAAAATCCACAGGAATTTGAGAAACGCAATTGCATCCCGTAAAAGTTGGAGTTTGGTTAGCTATGTCCAGGCAACGAATAATAGGGCCAATTTTCTTCGAGGAAACTGTAACAGCCCAACGTTATCAACAGATGTTGGAATTGTTTATTGCAGAGTTACAAGAAAATGAGCTTGAAGCAGGTTATTTTCAGCACGATAATGCTCCAGCACATATTGCTCGACAAACGTGTCAATATCTTCAACAGTTTTTTTGCTGACAGGTTCGTTAGAGCACAAAGATGGCCACCAAGATCGCCTGATCTAACCCCATTAGATTACTTCATGTTCGGCTATCTAAAAAATAGGATCTATAGAAACCGCATGCATACCATAGAAGAACTGAGAGATGCAGTTTTGTCACTTAATAATTATACTAATTGTATGTTATAATTAAAGTAATAAATAAATTTAGTTAAACACCAGTGTACTGAATTGTAAATCATAATTAGTAAAGTTAAATTAATTACATTTCATTTTTACAAGCAAAACACCAATCATAGTCGTTTATATAATGCGAGTTCAAATACAGGTTACGTTTTCCTTATTTATGACATATCCGTTTACTTTCTTATGTTCTAACACTGACTTAGTTCAAACCTTCATTACACACCCACGCGCATAATACCTTACATCCTATGGAGCGGTAATTGACAATCATTTTGAATCTCTGTGTACACCTAACCTATATCAGAAATGTAATATTAAAAATTTGTTGTTTTAATCAATTATTCAAATCTAAACACTTAAAAAAAAAACTGTTGAACAAACCATTTCATTCCTGATATTGCACTATTAATTTATCTTTGCCTAAATCTCATCACTATTACATATAGAACATTACACGTAATATCGAGTAAATTATCCGAATCACCATTTTCGCAAAAGAGAGCAACGTTAAGCCATTCCATTCACGACCTTACCCCTTACTAATCGGCTCATCTATCGCAAATGCGCCCTTTACTCAATTTGCGAGCGGGCTTCACACTTCCGCTGCCCCCAATGGAAGCTATTTGTTACCGATGTTGAGTCCTTTTGTCCTAAGTGTACCTAAAACTACTCGGCAAGCAGAAAGGGGCACCGCAAGTTTGCGTGCCGCCGCATATTATCTAGGCTTGTAATTTTTACCTCCAAGTTTCTGTTTCTGTGGTACTTTAATGCTTTTTTTTATATATATAAAAATATCGTGCTACGTCTGCTGTCATGTTGATTGATCCCACTGTTACAGTTAACTTATATAGTACAATACTCACTGTTTATTTTATCTTTAACCTACGTCATCAGTTTTTGTCCGTATGAAACAAATCGGTAGATACTTCTACTTAGGTCTAATTAAAAACTATATAATATGTAGGTAAAGTTTGTACGGGCGTTGACGTACTTTTGATAGATGCTGTTACACTCACACACTATAAGTTCGTCTCAACCTTAAGATGCAGTATACGTCTTATGGGAATTCGAATTCGCGATTGCCAAATCGTCGCATCAGCTGGCACATTGCTACTTCCGGTTGCATTATTTGAGGTTATGACAATTAAATGCATATACAGTATATGTTACTATCTTCTCTATGATATATGTTTATGTGGTGTCAGATACGAAAAAGGAGCTATTAAAGCAGCAATTCTTATATGCTGAAGAAAGAAGCTGAATTGAAGCAATTTATAAATCGTTATCTCGCAAACTTTTTTCGGTTTCTTTTTAAACGGAATCTGTGGAAAACAGTAAAATATAAAAAACCATATACTG
The DNA here is from genome assembly GCA_004143645.1 of Protaetia brevitarsis. Taxonomy (NCBI): domain Eukaryota; kingdom Metazoa; phylum Arthropoda; class Insecta; order Coleoptera; family Scarabaeidae; genus Protaetia; species Protaetia brevitarsis. Next base: position 26,847 of record RXPK01001989.1, read on the forward strand.
TTTTTATTTAAGAATCAGTAAAAAGAGCCGATAACTTTATTTATTATTACTCATTAACGTAATTTACATTTCGAACATTTATTTGTTGTATATGGGGTATGATACAATTTATTAAATTCAAAGAAAAAGATACAATCCTTTAATTAATTATAGTTTCCACGTTTGTAACAAAAATAGCTGAATCATACAAATGGCCCCACATAATACAATAATATTTATGGAAAGGAATAGTAAATTACACACGTCTTAATCTAAATTTTTTTGTCGGTCGACGAATCAGTTTGATCTTCGGATGATGAATCTGTTACACGAATAATGAATTCTTCAATGTCATCTTGCAAATTATCCACTGTCCACATTTCCTTTTCAATATTTTTTACATGTTTGATGTAGTTTTGCCAATTAGCAATGCTATACGCTCTTTGAATTAGTTCCTCCATGTCTGTGTGTTGCTCCTTCTTTATACTATATATTGTACGTTCTGAACAACCCAAAGCTTTGCTTGCTTCTTGAACAGCAGCACTCACATTCATAGATTATTAAAATAATTAAAAAACATTTGCAATTCATACACTTCTCCTTCAGGCAAATTGTTCTCACCATTTACAACACGCGTTTTCTCCCTACACACCTTCCATTAATGCAGTGAAAACTTAATTAAATGTATAGGTTAATATAATTATAAAAAATTCACGAAAAATACCACCAATATTACCTTGTGCGCGCTTGAAAAGGAGAGAAGCGTTTTGAAAAGAACGATTTGTGCTATATATAAACTAATTAACGTGGAACTTAACTGTTTTAAAACTATGATGATGACGATTGACAACAGTTGCAGATGCTAATAGACAGATGACAGATAGGTATTGGTGCCGACACTGACATATGTAAATAAGTGGCAACATATAAATCGGAAGTGAAGATAGCGTTAGTGACAGCAATTAGGGATAGTAAGAGTGCATGTGGCTATTATATCCCATACTGCATCTTAAGGTTGAGACGCGGAACTTTAGTAATTTGTATTTGCCTCAACACGTGCAGCTACAAAAGTGACATTTGACAATTTACTGATAGCTGATAACATGACGTATGACTACCCTTACTTGTCACATATGAACATGAAATTGAACGGAAAGGGATGTAAAAATAGTAATTAAAAATAAGATATAAAACAGGACGTAAGGTAAAAAAAAAAAACGATTTCATCATTAAATCGTGTTCAGATAATTGAACATACGAACACAACAACTCACACTCAATTATACGAATGAAAAATTTTATTGTCTGCATAAAAATTTTAAGTGTAAACATAAATTATTCTGAAACGTTAGGATACAACCTATTATAAATGTCATACAGTCAAATGTGCTGTTTTATATTCTATTTATGATTAAGGCTATGTTCAGATTTTATAGAAGTTGTAATACGCCGAGTAGATGAGATCTGCTATAATTTGCGCTATATATCTACATAGAGAGGGCGCAGACATGCAATATTGTGAGAAAATAATCACGATTTTAGGCACAATACCTAGGGAGCCAGTGATTTTGATATTTTTGTATCAGAACGAGAGAAACATGTGCGCGTTCTGTCACTCTGACATTTCTGTTTGATTTTTTTAATAACCATTAATTATGTACGAAATTATGTATGGCAGTAATAATCATCTTGTTTTAAATGAGGAAGATATGTGCTAATAAAAGATATGAGTAAGTAACTTATATGCTATTTTCTTTCATTCAATTTATTTGTTTTACTTAAACAGACACTAATGATTTATTGTGGATACGTCAATGTCATTTAAAATACAACAGCGAAAATGTTGCGTACGTAAGTAGTGGGGAGACTGAAGGCAGTAATGGAGAGATTGAAGTGGATAATGCTGTTATAGTTGAAAATGAACAAAATAGGCAAGCTTGGTTACACAATGATACGTTAGGTTTAATAACGGCCATAGAAAACAGATATGACGAATTACATATATCATCCACAGAAAAAAAAAACTTCTGGACCCACATAAATAATGACTTAATCAGCCAAAACATAAATGTAAGCATATAGAATATTGAATGCTCACTATTTATGACTGTAGTAATCTTTGATTTTAATTGTATATTCTAGTTTTCAGCGAATAATTGTTATCGAAAATGGCAAAATTTAATTAGAACATATAAAGTCAGTAAAGACAATAAAAAGAAAAGTGGAAGATGTCCAACTCGTTTGCAATTCTTTGATAGAGTTGGTCAATTGTTGGGTGACAAGTCAAATAACAGCAGTCCTCACACAATTGATGTAGGTCAATTGGAAAACTGTGTGGTTTAGAGAGACGATAATTTTGATACCTGTGCAGCACAAGTCATACCAGATGCACTTACTGCAGCTGCAAGAAGAACTAGTGGGAAAAATACTTATTTGAAAGTAAAAAAGCGAATATTATGGGAAAAGAAGTGAAATCGATAAAGAAAATAGTAGGAAGTATTAGGCATACTTGACAGAAGGTTTAGAGATAAAACGGCAAAAACTGGAGTTAGATAGAAGGAAAGTTGCGTTAATGGAACAAATTTTGAAACTGCAAAATTGAATTTAAGTTTTTTAAATTAAGAGTTTTTTTTTTTTAGTTCAAATTTTGATACATTTAATACTGTTTATTAAAAAATATATAATTGTTTTCTTTAACTTTTGATGTGAGATTTTAGTATTAATATTTTTTCATTTAAGGTCAAAATAAGTGTACTATTTAGTTTTAAAGTAAACTTTTATTCATTAATCCGTTTTTTTAATTTTGATATACATTTTAAAGGATCATAAATATAACTTATTTGCTCACAGTATAATAAATAAAACATAAAACAAAATTTATACACTTGGTAATGCAACTTTATTTAGGAAAATAGTATTTACATAATAATATAATATAATAGTATAACCGCTTTTATGCCGGTAACTTCAATTTCATAATAAACAAAAATGACAGATGACATGACATCTGATGCGTGATCAGTTCAGTTGCTGAAACCCATTCTCTTTACAGATGATGCTTTAGTGATATTATTTGATATGAAATTATCACTCCAGGGAGATCTTTTTGATATAACTTGCAAATGGAAGACACCTACTGATAGTTATTTTAATACTTTTACGTTGAATTCACAAAAAGTAATGACGCGAAATTTAAATTTGTTCACTAGGGATGCCTTTGTGCTTATATGTATTTCAAGGCGCATTTGTAAAGTTAAATAAAAAAAAAGGAATTGACGAATTGAGAACCGCCTCCTTTTTTGAAGTCGATTAAAAATTAAACTCAATGAAAACAAATAAATATTTTCATCCTAAAATCTACAGGTGGGTGAACAAAAAAATAATTATTTTAAAAATAATGCAAAATGTATATAGGTTAAAAACAAAGAGGGGTGCTTAAAATTATAGTTAAAAGTTCTTGTAATTTGGTAGTAAAATTATAGACGCGAATTTGTTTTTGCTAAATTATGAATTACTTTTCACTGTAACAATGAAGTTATCACCTAGCAAATCATTGGTTAGCAACTAAGCTCATATAGGTATATACAGTTTACCACATATTGCAGTTTCTAACCTCAAATTTATGTTCTGATGTAGAATACGCACATTTTTGAGTACATAAAGTTGCATATAATGAATTTAAAAAGTGAATTTATTTCCTTAAAGTGTCATTTGCTGGTTCTGTTTATTTTCGTTGTAATTTCTAACAATATTGAAAGTGAGTTTGCCATTATTATTTCAAAATGGTAACAAGTTCCAAACTATGTTTGTTTTTTTTGTTCTATTTTTGTAAATATTTGACTTGAATACCTATTCTTATTGCAGGATTAACCTACGAAAAAAAAAAAAAAAAACAGGAGACGATAGAAAACTCGGAAAACAGAAATCCAAAGGGGATAAACAGCATTTTATTTCTATAGCTTGGACGTGAAATGGAATCGATATAAGATAATATTGAAGGAGCACGTCAAACTACTTTCCACGACTCCTTCGCTTCGATACGTGGCCTGGTATTGCATAGCGTGGCGTTGCTGTTTTGTTTGTGTGTGTGTGCGCCCGCGCTCCGATTCAATTGTTCCGATTATCGTGGGAGATCCTCTGTGCTTTTCCTCTTTTCGTGTTTGTTCGGTCTATTTTTTTTTTTTTGTCGATGAGTGTAGCGGTAACGTTTATTTTATGGTTGTGATATAATTTCATTCGGGTTTTATCTAGATGGCATTGTCTGAATTATCTATTGAGGTAATCGCGATTAGATTGTTGCATTTGTATAGCAACGAAATCGGAATCAGCTGAAAAAATTAAAGGTTTTGATGTGGATGGCGAGTTCTTAATGGTTATAAAATATCACATGTCACCTTGCCTAAAATTACGTGACGGTGACTCTTAAGCTATAATAGAGTCCCTTTTTACCGATGGATAAAAAGAAGATTAATTTCAGATTTTTACGGAGAATACTTTGATCAGTTTGATGTTGACAATGTAAAGATATTATACACAGAACAATTCTAACAGGTAATTTTTCAATATTTCAAGTGATTATTGCTTAGTATGTTTTAGGATCGTCTGCAGCAGATGGAACAATTTTAACTTAGAAGATGTTGGAAGCGCAACAGTTATAACATTCTTCAACAATTTATTCGATGCGTGAATTGTTTACTCCATGCAAAAAGTGGTAAAATATTACGCATAAACAGCAATTACAAATAGTACTCCACTTTTTAAGTTTTGGAATGATTGTAAGGGCGCTGATAATAATATGTTTTTTTTTTTTTTATAGAATAACATTAAGAAAATGTGAATTGAAGAGATATTTAAGGACTACCAAGTATTTTATATTTTATGCGACGATTATTTTCAATACAGAATGGCGTAGAACGAGTCAGGTCATGTATATACATATGTGGGTGTGAATATATTATCAGGCAGGATGTTGTTGGTTCAGCCAAGAGATAAGACAAGAAACGACACTTGTCATTTTGCAGAGAGGGCGCCACTGCAGTCGTTATTCTGACGTTTATCTTAACGGTCCTTAAGATAATTAAATGTTATGGTTGGAATAATTTTACCGCGTTTTTAATTAAAATATGTCTTAAATTTAATTTTATTAATATTTTACTAATTAATTTTAATTAATAAATTTAAATTTAAAATAAAAAAAATTAAGTTAATATTGATTAACTTATTTTTATTTTGATTGTTTCTTGCTGTATTGCTATTTAATAATAACAGTGATAATGTCTTTATTACTAATCAAATTTCGTAAAAGATGTACACTTCTCGCAGGAAAAATCGGGACACCAGCAATCGTCAATTTTAAAATTTCTTGGGTGTAAATGCAGCTTTTAGAGGATGTATTCACTTATCAAAACCATAAATCACATAAATGTATAGAGAGAAAAAGGTTTATATATAAAATAAACAAATCGGAATTTCGGTGGCGGCGTTTCCTTTAGAAATACCGAATACGGAAATATTAATGCAAAAAAAGATTCATAACAACAAAAAGGCCTCTTGAATAGACGGCTTCATTTAGAAATGTAGTACATGTATTTAACGTGCTTGATGTTATGCAGAAATAATTGTTTTTTAAGAAAACATTGGTTATGGGATTTTAAAATTACATTACTTGTTAGTGCTACTTTGATATTAGTTAACTTACGTTAACAATAGACAATATGTCAATCAGCCTCCTGATTTTTGAGATAATGTGATTTTTACAGATTTATTGATTACACTATTATTGTTTAGTATTCTTAAATATTGTAGTACTTTAATGTTTTCGTCTATCTATTAAAAAAAAAATACCAAAAACAGTTTCAAGATTTAAAGCAATTAAGTTCGCAAAAAAAATATTTTTTTGTATTAACTCTCCGTTTATAGTATTTTCAAGAGATATATCTTAGTTATCGCCTGTGTAATCCAATATCTTTATTTTATTTTATTGAAACACTTTTGGTCTGTAGCACAGCTCCAGGCAGTAGAAATGAGAAAATGTTAAAATTAAATGAATCAAATCCAAAAACAAATATTTTAGCACTAACTGAGATTGACGAACAATATGCTTTCTTACCATGTTTGTTATGTATGTAAATGCAATGATATTGTAAATAATTGTTAATAAACCTGTGCTACATAAAGTCAGTTTGTAAACAGACTTTGGTATCTCATAAATCACTAACTTGCATATTATTACGCTTTCACTTTGTTAAATATTGTATTTATATTTTAATTTTAATCATTCGATGTATTAAATGACGTTTATAGTAATAAAAAGGGTGTGAATATCAAAACATACACAATTTATTGTTTAATAGTATATTACAACATTTTAAAGAGTATAAGACTCTTACCCAATGAGTGAGTATACTTATTCAGAATATTTAAATCAAATATTATCTACTATCCAGTATATTTTTGGATTCTTAAATTTTCAAAATAATCTTTGAATATCCCGCTATCATAAGACAGAAAAACTACCAACCACGTCTACCAACTTATACATATTAAAATTTCAACTACATCCACAAATGTAAAAAGTAGCCTTAAAAATTTCGAAGTGTTAAATATTGATTTACGCAAAAATTTAAACAGTACCTTGGACAAGATACCTCCAATATCAGCTTGCATACATGGATCCAGAAGATTCCGAGTGTTTTCTGCTGATGATGATAGCTCTTCATCCGAACGTACGTCCAGTTTAGTTGCACTTTGTGGTTGAAGGGTTCTTAGAGAAGTTTGCAGTATTACCATTGCCACAGTTTGGAGTATTTTTGTCTCATATTTAACTGAGAGTGGCACCACAAGTATTCTCCTTATATTAACAGTACAAATGTGTTAGCAATAAGAAATTGAATTTGAATTACGCGCTAAAGTATGAAGTTGGTCACCCTGGTGGCAAGGGAATGGGGGGTGAAGTGAGTGAATATAGGACGTGAAAAAAACGCTTAGAGTGTTATGTTATGTTTAGGTTTGTTTATATGTCAAGGCGTGTAGTGTTTTCACGGTCAAATATATTATATAAAAAAAAAAGAAAAGAAGCTCCATTTTAACTGCGAAAACAAATGCACAACAATAGAAAACGCTAGTGGTGCCATTTATATTTCGCCAGTGCAACAGTTCATTGACCATATGTTACACATCGTATACATATGGTCAATGAAGAGCAGTATAAATATTTGGACAACCTCCCTAGTAGCAAAATTTAAATTTCCGGCAATTATTCTTAGTAACTTCATCAACAGAAGGACATCAAAGTAACTAGTAATCTAATACAAAATCATTAGTAATTTCGTGTTTAAATATTGAAGTTACTAAAAATAATTTTTTACTTATCTTGGTATTATCGGAGAAGGAATACAAATGATCTAAATAATTTTGAAGTTTATTATTTTTGCTGACGTTTCGCAGATGTATACATCTTGCTTTTTCAAAAAAAAAAAAAATAAACAATGAAAATTAATCTCTAATAAACAATTATTTAGTTTATACTATAATAAATTACAATTACATTTAAACTTTTGTGATATGAGAATGTGATATTTTAGCTTTTTACGTTAAAAATTAGAAGAGAATGAGTCAAAAAATTAAAATTTAATGTATTTTCCATAATTCATAATTATTCCTTTTTTTAAACTTAAAATCAAAAATCTTTCTAAACGTTGACAATTATTTTTCAATGTTTAAATCCATCATATTGGTAATGTATATTACACTTACTGTGATCTCTCGTTTTGTGGTGACCGTTTTCCTGATCGGTGCCATCAGTACGATCTTCTTCGTCGCCTTCCGGCAACTCGTGGTCCGATTCGCTCTCGTCCCATATCGTGTCCGAGGCGATTTTTTGCCGCGAACATTCGATCCAGTAGCCCGGGGTTGGTATGAAGTTATGCGGAAATTCCTCGCAGAATTCATCTGAAACACAAGCAACAACGCTTTATGGTAATATCTCGATTACTGACACGACGACTCGGATATGTTAGCGAGAGCATAGATGCAAGTTTTACGTAAAAAATTATTGAGAATCTACATTACTTTGTTCGAATATACAGTCAAGGACAATAAAATAATTACACTCTTCACAGAAATAATTATTATCTTCTGGTATTTTTTTGCCAATAATCAGGTATTAATTTTATCTTCTTCTATTGGCTGGGACTAAATCAAAAGTCAAAAACTGATACGTTTCGGTTTATTTAAGTTTATTTAAACGTAATTTATTCCCAGCCATAGAAGCCAACAGAAGAAGATAAAATTAAAAATAATGACTGTGAATTATATGTATACTATGAGCTTTCAAAATGATTGTTGTAATAAAAAAACTGTTTTCCGGAAAAAATTATTCGTTACTTTTACCAATTTATGAGCGAAGTTAGCTACATACAAATTTCCATACATTAAAATGAATTCTTGACATTTAGCGACATTGCGGTGCGTGTTTGTAGTATCTTCGATTATTTATCTATAAATTTTTCAAATCGTTATATTTCATTAATATCACCAACAATAGTATTTCTGAATACTTGTTAAGAAAATAAGGGAATTTATCTGTTAATTAGCTCAACAAACAGGCTAAAATTCAATATTAACATTAAGTGAAATTAGTTTATTACATTTATAATTTTAGGCTTATCATACACTTCAGCGCAATGAGCTGTCAAAAGAAAGTTACATTTCATTCATGATTAGACATGATAGGCAGGTGATATTGTCAGTGGGGTTTAATAACATTTAAGGACGATGACTTGCTAAACAAATTCATTTTTCTCGATGAAGCCTGGTTTTATCAACAGGCTATAATCAATTCACAAAACATCGTATTGTCTGAGAAAATCCACCGAATTTCGAGAAGGCAATTGATCCCGTAAAGTGGATTGGTTAGCTATCCAGGCAACGATAATAGGATTTCTTGAGGAACTTAACCCAACGTTACACAGTGTGGAATGGTTTATTGCAGAGTTACAAGAATGAGCTTGAACAGTTATTTTCAGCACGATATGCTCCAGAATACTGCTCGACAAACCTTCATTTTCAACAGTTTTTGCTGACGGGTGTTAGAGTCAAAGCATGGCACCATGTCGCCTGATGTACCCATTAGATTACTCATGTTTGCTATCTAAAAATAGATTATAGAAACTGCATAATCATAGAAGAACTGAGAGATGCGTTTTTGTCACTAATAATTATCTAATGTTGGTTATAATTTAAGTAATAAAAATTTAGTTACCCAGTGTACGTTATAATATATTTTTAGTAAAGTTATTAATTAGATTTCTTTTTACTAGCATGAACACCCATTATCTTTTATTATATAATGCGAGTCAATTAGGTTACGTTTTCTTTATTATGACAGCCGTTTACTTTCTGTTTCCAACAATGACTTATTCAAACCTTCATTACAAATATGCGGCATATACTAACCCTGTTACTATTATAGGAGCGAATTGACAATCTTTTTATCTATAGTACAGTTTTATGTTAAATTATTTGATGCATTGTATTATTGATTTCACATTCTTCCGTTTGAAAATACAGTCATGGATGATTACACTCTTAAAAAATAATAAGATGCATATATATTAGATCAACGTAGATTAATCAAAATATTCTTTTTTGCGCCAAAATATTCAGTTTTGTTGTAAGATATATTATGATTTATAATGTGTGTAATAATATTGGAAAAATAGTCGCATAACATACTAACATCTGCTTATTGTTGCCTTGGCATTGCGATCGTTTCATTTAGGTATTTCAGTTGAAGATTATTGTTTAATTAAATTAAGAATTAGACTGTAACGCCATCTACAGGTAAGTTTGATTTTTGCTGGTTCCATCGCATCTTTAGTTCGTGATATCAGTCGTAAGTCCATTTTTCGTTTTTCTTTCAATTTTTAGTAATTATTGCCGTCAAAATCGCTTTCATTGTTCATTTTTAGTTCTAGTTTGTTCATTAAACTTTTTCTTTGCTGAATACTCTGCATTGTTGTTTGCAGTGCTGATTCGATACGTATGCATTTCCGTTGTAACCGAAGACGCGTACACAGGCTTCTTAACATCAGCTCTGTTAGTTCGCTCGTGAAGTTTTTATTAGTTAGGTTTGTTGTGGTGGGTATTGTACGTGAGGAACATTCATATTCGAGTGCATTTTTGTTTAATTGGCTTCGGGGCGAAGTGATTCGTTGCATCGATATTTTCCTGAAAATGGGGTTAAGGTATGCGTAAGCGGCATCCATTTAGTTTAATGCTATCTTTTAGATCATGTAGGCTGACTATTTTTCGTTGTTAACTTATTAGTTTTGTATCCGTCCTGTCATTAGGACTTTTGTTTGTCATCTTTAGTCTGGTATTCTGACTTTTTGGGTTATTATTTTATTAGTTTTGTAACCGGTCTGTCATTTAGATCTTTTTGTTTTGTTTTGAACTTAGCGGAGAGAAGTACTTATTTGGAGAGCGCACAATTTAATTTACCTGCGACTGCATATAATTATTTCTGTTTCACTTTGTGTTGTTTTTTTTTCCTCTCTCTCTCTCTCAGTTACGGAATTAGCCTATTCTGACAAGCAATTGACCTTCGTGGGTTTGTAGTCAGGTGTATTACGACAAGTTTTGTGCAATGTGAACGTAAAATCTCCAGTTTTATATTTTCCAGAAACACCGGTATATCATAGCCAAGTATCCGCTTGTATGTTACATCATAATGTCTTGGGAAAGCAATCATTCAATTTTAATGAATTCTGTCAATATAACGTTCACAATGAAGAATGATTGATGCACGTAAAGCGAACGAAAGCACAATATATCTTATTCAAACATATCTTTTACCTTTCCATTTCCACATATAGATTACATGCAAACCGTTTCACCACCATGATATTGTTGAAAGGTTACACTTTATATATTCTTATAACTAATGAATACCGAAAGAAAACATCAAGGAACCATTTTGACAGTGACGTAAGCGAAGCCGTCTAGTTTTTAAAAGCAGTCACGGGATGATAAATCCACGACTGTATACATGATATCCGTAAGAGCTTTTGTAATTCCCGGGAAATACATTTAGCGTTACTTTTTTCGGGATAATTTCTCAACAGGCTTCGTTATACGGGGGGAAGGGGGGGGGGGGCAAGTTGCTCTCCGTCCGTCGGAGAAAGCTCATGGTATGACTTGAGCGCAGATTTAAATCCTAGCATCTCTTGAGGTCGAAAAGGTATAGCTAGCGAAGTTTGTAAGGTAATCGCGCTCGTTTGATAATATCATTGCGGTAGGCGAGGGAAAAAGTATGCTGTCGACTCGCACAAGTCTTTGGGAGTAATTAATCATTTTTTTCTTGTCGTTTAGATTGTCGACTTTCTCGGTCGGTAATGCTAGGACAATATAATCAATATGAGCACTTTATACGAGGTTATGGCGTGGTTTAGATGTTGATTTTGATAAGTACCTATGCTGTCTTCTTCAATATTAAAAACGCATCGACTTGAAAATGGAATTAGAAAATGATGTACTTATATTTGACACAAAACAGCTATTAAGTTTTTGTTGCATCTGGTAAATACAGGGTGTATCAAATATAGAAGTAAATTATTAATTATGTAGCAGCTGTAATTCATTACAATCAAAAAGTCTTAATGACAGGGTCTATCTGTAGCATAACGAGAAAAAGATATTTATGAAATGCCGTGGGCTAGAGCGCACCTTGCTCAACCTAAAATGCTTGTGCCGAGTATCCCACATTACCGACTATCATCAGCCAATTACCGCTGTTAGTTTGTGTGGTCACGCGTGGAGTGCAGCCATTTTCGAACAGTTATTAAATTCTTTCCGTTTCTCGAGAAAAAAACGATCCTTTTCAGGACCATCTGTTTCGATATCAAGAAAATCAAGCTTGAAGCATCGGCAAAAGCGCGGAATGTATAATTCATTTTCGCGCGACATCATGAAGTTAAAAGGCATGTGTTTGCAAATCTGTATCTACATTATTTCTGTGTACTTCATTCATTCATTTTGCGTTATTTGATAAATAAATCCAAAAAGAAATAACTCAGATTCATGTGGTACCGTTTATTAACAACTAACTCTCGATCTTGGACAAAGCAAAAGAAAAATAATTTACATTTTTTCTAATACTGAAGTGGTAATCCGGTTATGAAACTCGACGCTCTTATTCAGGATATTAAATAGTACTTTGTTGTTAGAGAATGCTCTTAACAAAAAAGGATGCTTATATTTATAAAGAAAATTTAAAATGCCTCAGTTTTGCTATTTTACAGGGCCACCTTTATTTATTCAGAAATGACGCTTAAATGGAAACTTACGCATACATTAAGGATAATACTAAATGAGTGCAATGTATTTATACTAACATCCCGTTTGGGGTGCTTTAACATGACGATTTCCTTGCATCAGCCCGGATAAAGAATTTTTGGCTCTAAATTTTACTTTTTTTTCTTCTTAATGATGAAATCCGGTTTCGGTGGGTTTGTGCTTTATATTGTCGTGTGTTAACACCCAAGCAAATTTACTTTTTTATTTGATAACACCCTGTATTACTAAAAACTAGATCAATAATCTATATATAAACTTATCTGAAGAATGTTACTTGTGTAAAATAAGTCGAAATTATAATTCCTGAACAGAATAATAACGAGAGGCGCCATCTATGCGAGCTTTCTTAGATTACACGTAAGCATTTAACTCATAACATAATGTGATATTTACTGATGCGGATTTTGCACGTCTTGGCAAACCCAATATGGCTTACCAACTGTACCGCTAACCAACGTTCATAAATGCAATTACATTGGTATTTACTTGTATATATGTTTCTTATCCGTGACTTATTCTAAAATTTAAATTTTTTCTTGTTGGTGCGTATTGTATTTCAATCAAAATTATTTGTTGTTATTGGAATATAACAAAATAATTCTGTCATAATAAAAAACACTACCAGAAATTTTACGTAGAATGTCCATCTTGTAAATGTAACTTACTTTTTGAGTTCTTGGCCAATCACTTTGTGTTTATGATTGCCAATTGTACGCATAGTGGTTATAATAGACTTTAAAAGATGAATTACATTGTACACTGTCACTACTCTATATAAAAGTTAGTTAGCAAGCTAAAGTGTATAGTTAGTTATATTTAATACAATTATTACATATAATTTAAATAATTTTTTTCTTGGTGATCGCGGATTTTTAAATAATAAACCTTGATAAGAAGAATTAATGAAATATATATTATATAATTGTATAATATACATATATATGTATTGGCAATCATAAACACATTGGTTTGCCAAGACCTCAAAAAGTAATTTACTTATATTTACAAGATAACCGATTGCGCAAAAACCTTTTTGACTGTTAGTGTTTGTATGTATGATATTACTTTTTTATGTTCTAATAAAACAAACAATTTTTAATTTAAATACGATGCGATAATAAATTTAATTCCAAAAATATGAAGAGAAATAGTTTTTGATTTTTTTCTAAATGTCAGTTTCAGGAAGTCATTACTGAATTATTTTTTAGGCAAATCAATGTGTTTATGGTTGCCAATGTACGCAAGTGATCAATTAGAACTTTAAAGATGGAATTAAATTTTTACACTTGTCACTGCCTCTATAGAAAAGTGTAGTTAGCTTGCTAAAGTGTATAGTTACATTTAATACAATTATTATATATAACTTAAATTACTTTTTCTTGGTGATTTTTAAATAATAAACCCCTGATAAGAGGAATTAATGAAATATATATTGTATATAATTGTATAATATAGGTACATATATATGTATTGGCAATCATAAACGCATTGGTTTGCCAAGACCTCAAAAAGTAATTTATATTTACAAGATGACCGATTGCATCCAAAACTTTTTTACTTTACTGTTTTTTATGTCCATGATAACTACTTTTTTATATTCTAATACAACAAACAATTTTTAATTTAAATACGATGCGATAATAAATTTAATTCCAGAAATATGAGGAGAAATAGTTTTTGATTTTTTTCTAAATGTCAGTTTCAGGAAGTCATTACTGAATTATTTTTTTGGCAAATCAATGTGTTTACTGTTGCCAATGTCCGCAAGCGATTAAAAATAAAAAAAGCCGACTACACGTTTATATAGAAGCAGTGAGAGATATATAAAATGAAACGTCATGTTTAAAGTTCCTATTAGGATCATTTGCGTACATTGCAGTCATAAAGCATATTAGTGTTAGCCCAAGACGGCTTTCTTGGCTGCTTAGTGTCTTGATGTGCTATTACTTTTTAATATTATAATACAACAGTTTTTAATTTAAATACCATGCGACATTAAATTTAAGTGTTAATTTCGGGAAATCATTACTGAATTACTTTTTTGACAAACCGATGTGTTTGTGGTTGCCAATGTACGGAAGCGATTAAAAATAAAAAGCTGAGAATACACGTTTATATAGACCAGTGAAAGTATATGAAATGAGAATTTCATGTTTAAAGTTCTATGGTATAGATCATTTAGTACATTATGCAGTCATTAAACATATTAGTTTGCCCAGCACGCTTTCTTGGCTGTTATGTTTGTATGTATGTTGTATTATTTTTAACATCACTCTAATGAATTACAAACAAACATTTATTTAAATACGACTGCGACAACTAAATTTAAAATGTCAATTTCGGGAAAATCATTACTGAATTACTTTTTTGACAGATCAATGTGTTTATGGTTAGCCAATGTACGGATAGCGATTGAAAAATGAAAAGCTGCCTACACGTTATATAGAAACAGTGACAATATATAAATGGAATTTTATGTTTAAAGTTCGTATTTAGTGTTCATTTGCGTACATGGCAGTTTCACAACTATTTAATTTGCCAAGGGACTAATCTTGGCTGTTAG